>JAVBJF010000168.1:600000-815591 GCA_033439095.1 Pseudococcus viburni
ATTTTAAATCAATACTTCAGTAATTTTCATAGGTAACGCTATTTTAAATGCCACCAACATTTGTCACTCAATTTCACTTTCATGAGTAATTTATAAAAAAATTATAGGTTTTAAAATCGTTGGAAGATTTTATTCGCAGAATTAAATATCTAAATTAAGAAAAATTATTCTCCTAGGCATTCAGACGTATCACAATTACCAAAGACTGAAGATTTTACTCTTATATTCATTAATTTGGCGTGAATCGTTTTTACTTGAATGGGTTCAGGTTCCTGGTTCTGATCGTCTTTTTTTTACTTTTTTTTCATTTCGGTACCGGTAAATCAAATAATAATAGCGAATGAAATCAGCGATTATTTAAACCTACTCGAGAATCTCGAGTAATGTTTCCAAAAGTGATATTCATAGTCGTGAGAATTAGATTTTTGCATCGTTGATTTCTCGCGATATTTTGACTTCCTGGATGAACTCGCAAATTAGGTATCGGTTCAACCGTTATCGTTTGTTTTTTCACGTTTTTCGTGTTTGGAAAAAAATTTCGACGATTGAAACGAATATTTACTTGTATTGTGATCTTGTCGACGTTGATGACCACATGCATCAATTTTAAAATCAAAGTTTTTCATTAATTTGATCTGTATATGTACAAAAATTTATTTCTGTTTTTCAAAGTGTCATAACCGCTTGTGAAAAATTCAATTTTGATTTTTTAAAAATTAACGTTGGTAATCGATATTGTGGTATCAGATTTCATCGATTTTTGAAATATAACCCAACTAACGTGGCTGTTTTCATTCTCCATTGAAATTAAATTATTTGAAGAGTACTGATTCTAAATAAATCGATAGAAAGTTATTTTAATACGGTTGAATGAATTCGTTGGTTATGCTTGTATGCCTAATCGTAAACAGTTCCTTCTTCTGTTCTACTACAAACTATTACTGGCGTGAGTTATTTATTTGAAAATTTTTATTAATAGAAATTCGAGATCGTCTCAGGTCACGTAATTATATGTGTTAATTTCAAAGGCTCCAGTATGTAATGGTTTTATGAGTGATTCGATCCATTTTGCCTTTTTCATTTTTTTTTTCAAAAATTGATTCAGTACAATGAAAGATAATTTTTGACCTCATAATAACATTGTCACATGTCTCCAGGTAGGCGTGACCTTGAAAAATGTAATTCCACACCTAGTGGGTCATCTGAGGACTTTTTTAGTCAATTGATACGAAATCATGTTGCTTATTAATATTCACAAACTTTTTCAGGGGTTTAAACGTTTTGAAACCCATAAAAATAGCGAAATAAATTCTGTTCCCACCGGAATTTCTTCATTTTTTTTAAGGCGTGGTGGCTTTTTCAAAAACGCTCAAAAACTGTTTTTAATTCAATTTTCAGCAAAATTAAAGATGAGAAATAACTGAATGGAAAGACTAATACCAGATTCATGTTCAGCAGGTTAAATAGCCCATTTGAGCGACCATTTTACTACGAAATAATTCTGAAACGACATTTCTTCAATTTTTTTAGCTGGTAGGCTTTTAAAAAAAACAGCCAAATAACGTAATTGAGATTTCATCAAAATAAATCAGAAAATGATGGACTAATCAGTTATTTCGACCGGTCTAAACACATATATGCTTTTGACGATTTTTATTCGCAATTTCTCTCTTATTAAAAATGGAAATTTTTAGAAAATCCAGATAAATTATGGATTTTGAAACTTGGAGCAAAATGATTGTCTAAATATCGTATAAAAGGATAATTTGACCTGCCCAAAACGAATCTTGAATTAAATAATTGTTACCTTGCGTGATTTCCTCACTTCTACAAATTGCAAATTTTAAGAGAAAGAATGATCAAATGAAAAAATCAAGCCAGATTACGCCCAAATACTTCGGGATGAACATTCTTTTTTGAAACATTTTGATGAAATTCTCAAAATTCATTCTTCCGCTTGCATTTTTTTAATCAGTTTGGCAAGAAACAAGAAAAACCAGAAAATAACAAGAATTTCACTAATTGGGGAAAAAACTAGAAAATAGCAAGAATTTTGGAGATTTTACTACAAAAAGCAAGAATTTTCAACATTTTCCTCTTTCCATAAACTTTTTAATCTAATGCTACAAAGGTGTTCCTTTTTTAAAAGCAAAATCAAGAAAAAAGGCAAGAAAAATCCTGAAAATAGCAAAATTTTTCAGATCCAGTAGACACCATTTTGAGGAAAATTCAATGAAAAAAACTAAATTTTTAGACTTTGAGTACATAATGGCTGCTCAAGTAGTGTATTAAGAGGGTTTTTGACCTGTTAAACGCGAATCTGGCGATAGTTTTTCGATTCAGTCGTTTTTTCTATTCGATTTTTGCAAAGAATAATTGGAAAAAAAGCTAGTACTCGTAGATTTTTATTGTGTCACAGGCCCAAAAATTCTGAAAAAATTTAGGTGGATGCAGAATTGAATACATCCATGCACAATAATTGCACACGTAAATTTTTTTGATTTTTTTTCTACTCAAATTTGAATTTTTTCGAGTTTTTGACGTTTTGAGATTCTATTGCTAGATTGCTAGGTTATTTCTAAGCTAAAAAAACATGAAAATTCTTTTGAAATTGAATTATTCAATTGAATTTGATTTTGAATATTATTCAATGGTCACCTTTGTTAGTTGTATAGTTATTTAACAATTCTGAATTGAAGAAAGCAAGCAATTAGTACCTATGTTGGAATTCCTACGATACTTTGTATTTATTATTTATATTTGATCACTGCAAAACATGCACATTTCAAATTTCAAACCACTTATCTTGAAAATACCAGACGTAATTACGCTAAAGTATACATTACCTGCGACGAAAATAATCGTTAATCAATGATAGAGAAATAAAATAAACCAATATTTAAAATTTTCATACACGTGATCGTTTAGCCTTCAAAAATATATAATTTAACCAAATTAAACTTGGAGTAGCTATCACTTAAGTACATGCAGCGTAAAGGAGTTGGAATTTTTTATTCAAAGTTTTACTGCTCCAATTACCGCATTTAATTCTCGTCGTGAGAAGTCAAAAAAATCGTTAATTTACAAACAATAAAATTACAGTGAAAAATTTACTCGGTCTCGAGTACCTAAACGATGTTGTAAAATTCCACTAGGTTTTCATTTTTCTGGTTTCTGATTCGAAAAAAAACGCGCCGATTGAGAAGATGCAAGATCCAGAGATCTACGATGCGTTGTATTAAATGGAGGGAGTATGTTTCGGCGGCTAGTTGATTCACTTGACGATCGTGCCTGCAGTGCCTGTCCCCTATTGTTAGCCGCTGTTCGCGTTTCGGTTTCGCGCCGTATTCAGTTGATTGCTTTCTTCGATGTTCGAAGCTTGTGCGCGCCGCGAACACGTTCTCGTTTGAATTTTATTGTAAAATTGTAAAATTTACGTAATTTTTGGAGTTTAGTTATCAAACAGGTACCTCCGAGATCGGTGTAGTACCTAGAATTAGAAATCCTATCGAATCGGTCGTGTCGCTGTGCCGGAAAAAAGCTTCGATTGTAGATGCATCGTTGAAAAAATTCGGACCTCGTGCGGTTTCCTATACGCAAATGCGTACCGGACGATGTAAAAATACACTCCGCAAAACCACCTCTACCACGTTGGTCGCTGACATCGACAAAGCCTTCTTGCACTTCGTAATATTTTTGTTTTAAACGAGGAATTTGATTAGTTTGACAATTTGCCAGTGGTTAGTTGACTGCGGCTGCGGTAGCCGGCATCTTCATTTCGTTCGTAACCTTGCTCGCTTTTATACTTAATTTAAACGTTGAATGCAGAACGTAATTCGAATTGCTGTCGATTTTATATTTTGGGCTCGATAACCGTCTTGGTATTTAGTACGACGTTGATCGGAATACGATAAGGTAAGATTGTGTTGTTTTATTTGACTAATAATTAATAGGTAGGTACCCGATGGCTTTCGTGGTGTGATTTTGTTTACCTTCTTTGAGGAAAATGAATTACTTATTTTGGTACAGTATTTCTGAGGGCTATTAAAAACGTGGTCGGTTTCATGTTTCATTTCCGAAGTGATTTCTTAATAAAAAAAATTGATTAATTGTGATGATATCGTCGGTAACCTATTGACTGGTAGCAGAATGTAAACATTCTGGTTTTAAATCGTTCTAGACACGAAACCGAATCGAGTTTTACTTGAATTAGATCATAAGATGTGGAAAATGCATCTATAGTAATTTCATCTTTGTAGAGAAATTGTATTTTGTACCTTTTTTTTTTTAGAACTACATATTTTTATTAAAAAGTTACGTGAGTATCAGTCGAAGAGTGATATCGGGTGTTATCAACAAAGCTGATAGCTGATTTCCTCCATATATTCGTGTGGTTGTTCTGAAGTGATCTTATTATCGTTTTGGTTTATTTTTTTATCAGTAAAATGATTTCATGTGTGGACTGTAGACTAATTGATAGTGATGTAGCGGAGCGATGATTAATTTTTCGCCAAATTGGCTCTTCTGAGTACGTAATTTTTGCGATAACGTGTGTAGTGAGTTTAAATATGAACGATCGAATAGTTTTATTGAGTTGGTTCTTTTTGATAGTTTGGAAATATTGATTGGTTTCATCGGAAAACATGAAGCCTTTGCTAGATAGATTAGCTGATGTACACATGTGCCCCGGGGACCAAAGTGCTTCATGTTTGTTTACCCACTGAAGTTACTTTTCAATCTAAATAGCTATAGCTACTAATTTATCAAAAACTTACAAAGTTGAAGAAAATTCAGTTGAAATGCTGTTAAAAAACGTACAAAATGTGCTTTTTTGACAAATCAAATGATATTATTTCAATCGATTTGATCGGACAATATTTCCTTTTTTTGAAAACATCAATCTTGAATCACATTCGAAACGAAACCATATATGTACTTAGGTAGTTAATTTTGAATAATTGATGAATTTTTCTTTACCACTCCTAAAAGTGCATTATTCAGTTGAAATGTGATGGAAAATTTACATTTTGATGAACAAAAATTTTCCTACGGGTATTTTCAAAATCGGTGATTTTAAAATTTCAAGTAATTTCAAGGTGTCTGGCACTGGCTGGTAGTGAGAGTGGCGAATTTATCTAAAATCTGTATAAAAATTAAATTTTTTTAAATATCAGATTTGTGGATTATTGAAAAAAAAAAACGAATTTTATGCCTTTAAAACGTTGAAAGATTTTTCTTCAGAATTATCTGCATTTCATGTCTTTATCAATGCATTTGAAAAATATTCAAATTCATTAGTACTTCATTCAGTTTTGAAAAATTGAAATTCAGTAAGTTGTCTGATTGAAAAAAATGCGTTTTCTTATGTTTGTAAGAGAATCGCCAATTTTTTTACCTGAAAAACGTTTCCGAATGGACCGAATTGAATGAATGAATGAGTTAGTTTTGAGGGAGAAGGAGGAAGTGAAAAGTACGCTGTGATTTTTGCCAAAAAAATTAGTTCCAAGATCCAAGACCATGAATTTGACGATTATGTCATTGTCAGATTATTAGAAAACATGATTCAAATTATTGATGTTGTATTAAATTTGTCACGTAAAAATTACACTTCGTTTCTGATGAGCGGGGAGGGGAGGGGGAGAGCACTATTTTCAAGTCAAGGTGAAAAATCAACGAATGAGTTGGAAAAATTTCGAATAGAAAAGCTGAGATTTACCGATAGTCAAAATTGTAGATGAATTTCGGAAATTTTAATCGCCTTTTTTGGTATAAGGTTTTTTTTTCAATTCACTTCGGTGCCTGTGAGTACGTTTCTGTTTCATTGGCATTTTTTTTCCACTGCCCGGAAGGAACGGGGAAATCAGCGATGATTGCGAGGTTGTTGGAAATGCTTTTATATCTTCTGTAGGCCCTGGAGCTGCAATGGTAAAATTTTCTCGTATTGTCATATTTTATAATGGAGATATCGAAGTCACATTATTTTAATTTTTTTTGAAGTTATTCCGAACATGGGTGCTTGTGTATTGCATTTAAAGTGTTTTTCTGGAAATGAATTTGAAAAAATGAATACGAACGAAACTGAATCACTCTTCATGACCACCTAGAACAAAAGGAACTGTTGGTCAGGAAACAAAATCTCGAAAAAATATTGTTTAAGTTTGTTTTTTCCTTTTTCATCTACATACAGTTTGTTGATTCTTTTTACAGGAATCAGTTTTTTGATCTGAAACACTGCAATTTTGGCCCGGGGGGGGGGAGTTCCATCCGTTTTCAATTGAATTCCAAGGGTTCAGGTGATCCAAATCCGAAAAAAGTAAATTTTTTCTATCTAAAAATTGTTTCCTCGTGAACGGTCGCTGATTTTTATTTTAATCTTAATTTCCGTTTCTATTTTGGAATTTTAGGATGACAAAGTGTCTAATTATCCTTCAAGATCTGTTTTTTTTTTTTTGCCAAAAATGTCCGGCTTTTTTCTTTTTTTTTTCAATCAAACATTCAAATTTTGGATTTATTTTCTTCTCCTTTTCGGTATTTTAGAATTACTCGATTCGAAATTTTTTCAGTTGATATTTTTCACCCGATGAATAAAAATAATGTGAAAAGGGGTTTTTCTCTCCTCCCCCTTCCTTCCCCTCCACCTAAAAATATCATAAAAACCTGTCAGTTTTGCCTTTACAATAGTATGGAATTTTGTTCGAAATTTTGCACGAAGTCACAGGCATCATAGCGGGTTACTTTTTTAGGGAGTTTGTCACTTTTTTCAACTTCAGTCACTTTTGGTTACATTTCACGTCTAAAAGGGCACTTTGGTTACTTTTTTCCCCTCAAAAGTCACCTTTTCTTCGCACTTGCTGGCAAAAATTCAAATTTTCATGTAGAAATTGCTATTTTTCAAAATTCTCTAAGAAAAAAATTAAAAAATTGATTTTTGCTAGTTTGTTTGTTGTTTTGACAAAGGAATTTAATAAGTGAAATTATTCACATCTTTTCAGTTGATTTATCTTTGAAATGTTTGCAGAAAACTACAAAAAATTGCCCCCCCCCCTCAAAAAAAAATGAATTTTAGGTTACTTTTTGGTCATTTTTTAGTCACTTTTGCTCAAAAAAGTTACTGAAAGTTACTTTTTTCTTCAAAAATTTCGCTATGATGACTGTGAAGATTACAATTTCTTTCTGCTTCACTTTCAATTTCTCATCACAGTCACTTGATCATAATCAGCAAATTTCACTGTTGATGATAGAAGTCGATTTTTCATTATTTATTTATTAATTTTTTACAAATTTTTTGGCGGTTTCTTTTGTGGTTGATGAAAAAATTATGCCGAAAATTTTGAGTAGTATCTCTTCTCCAAGTCAAAATTTCATCACCCCCCCCCCCCCCCCCTCCCAAAACAGTCTAAAATCACGTGGCTCTTAGTTCATAAAAACTGAATTTCTTATAACGATTTGGGAAAAGAATTTTTGAAATTTTCCAAAATCATCATGATCTTTCATTCTGGTTAATTTTCATTTCCAAAAGCATCTTTCCCACCTACAAATCCCATTGGAAAATGATTGGTAAAAACTACTCCGAATTTATTTCCGTACATTTAAAATTTGAATCAGTTCCGGTTGTGATAAGCATGACGAAAATAGTGGTATTTTTAATATTTCATGCGGCCTGTCCGCCGTTGAGGTTAGCGCTGTATTCATGATCGGAAATCTGGATTATAATGATTGAAGAAAGTATACCATCTTGGAGGTTTCGTGAAGCGAATCATTCATATCGTGTGTAATAATGTCTGGAACAGATCTCCATCTCGGTACTTTGTGTATTACAAATTGAGCGAAATGTCGGAGACGATGGTTTAAACAGCGTTCGACTCGATAGACCGAAAGAAGGGGCTAAGGCTGGCACCATGAAAACATAAATTAATACTATTTACGACTAATTTTCATAGCATGTGTGACTTTCCGTATCGTTTGCACGATTCGAAATAGTACGACGAAATCATCGTCTGTTGTGTTTTGTAATAACCATATGTTGTGAATTTTAAAACCTTGACGGGCTCCGGCCTGATGGTGATTTGTGCTCGTTGCGTTGGTGCATGAATACGGCATTTAACGAGAGTAAACATCGTTGTAGGTATCGTTCGCAATATTTTACTCAATTTTACGACAAATTTGGCTAAAATTTACTGGTTCAAGGTGTTTTACCAAATTGGGTCGAAATTGATAATTTTTAGCATCAGGTTTTCATCAGGAAACCTAGAAATTCAAGGATCAGTGGCGCATCTGCTACATATATCAAGTGTTTATTGCGGTTATGGGTTTTTATTCTTTTTTTTTTTAATTTTTCGTCGTTCTTTTTTCTTCGGTACTTTACATTTAGAAGGCATTAGAAAGATAATGCGAACAGGTTTTCAAACACCCACTGAACAAGACTACACGAGGAGTTGTTTACTGTGATACTATTCCCAAAAAAAACCTCGTAGGTGTGATTATGGTCAAAGTCCATGCGCAAAGTAAAGAGTAACTTATTAGAGCTAAGAAATTGGAATATGTATTCTCGATGTAGATATAATATTTATATAATCGTTATGTAAAAATACGAGCCAAACTCATCATTACTTGTCATGCGCCAATAGAACTAGTAATATTTTCGATGTGAAGAAGGTGCTAATGCGGTATCAAAATGTTTTAGAGGCTTTCCTTTGAAAAATCTACTGTATAAAAGTGAAAGGTTAGACGCAATGGTATCCAATTAAATTGGTACGAGTTTATTGTACCGTAAACGTAGTTCGAATGCCATAAGCTTTAAGTTCTAGTGCACGAAGAGGTAGGTACGTAAGACGAATATTTTTCAAAGCGATTCTCTCTCTTCAGCGTAACGAAAGATTATCGTGAGTATGTGCGTGCTATGTGTGAAGTGTGATGAATAGTCCGAAGTATTTTTTCAGTTTCACAAGGTCACAGATGCACCTTTTTAAAACGAAAATTAATGATTCGAGTGTTCGGATTGCGTATGTAATGTACGTATGAGTTTGTGAATCTGAATTCGTTGATGCACGCCGACGTGTTCGGTCTTTTGGTGGGATTTGGCGTCGTGTACGTTTAACCAAATGGATATGATCAAGAGTTAAGAGTCGAGTAATGATATAAATAATAGATTTTATTAATGGAGCGTGTTTTGTGTGCGACAGTGAAGTAAATAAATTTCAATTTGAAAACTTACCTAGTGAAAGATGCCATGTGCAGTCGATGAACTCGATAAGAAGAGACACAGTCGCGGATTAAGTTCTCGTAGGCTGTACATACGAATGTGCCGTTTAATTACAGGATTTCCTAGTAAAATGTATATTGTTTGGGGAAGCCTTTGATTTTATTGAACGAGTTAACTGGAACTTGGAAGAAATTGCGTTGGGTTTTGATGTGTCGTGGTTCCGAGAAGTTTGGAAGGAATGAGAAAATTGGATATGAAATTGTGCTGTTTTGTAGGTTTGATGTATTTTTAAAACAGGTTCAGTGGTTTCCAAAATTGAATTATATATGGTTGGGATTAATGTCAAAATGAAGATGTTAGAAAAAAGTTTCAAACGAAAGTTATGAAATAGTGAACTGGTTGGTCGAGAATATTGACATGTTGGTGGGCCGGTTCAGTATTTGGATTTTTTTGAATTACTGTTGAAAATGTATTGATCCTTTTTTTCTGCCTTGATGTGGAACTGAAGTATTGTAATCGCATGTGGTGTACCCTTCAAAGCCTTATAAATCGTCAAACGTAAACTTTAACAGAGATCAAAATAGAAACCCAAAAAAGTTACTTATTTTATTTTTAGTACCAATGTTTGGGGCGAAGATCGGGAGCTGAGGTTTAGCTTTTAGAATTTTTTGAGCGATTTTAGGTGACATTTTAAGAAACACTTCTAAATTTCAGCTTTCAGTGCTTTCGAAATAATTTTAGATCAAATTTCGTGGAGAAAGAAACTTTCAAAGTTTAGATTTTAGGCATTATTGGCGATATTTGGGAGGTGAAATTCTGAAAGGAAAAAAAAACAAGCAATTCCTATCAGATTCGATTTAAATCTCGGTCAAAGAAAGATCTCTTGTTGCTAAAATGTACATTTTTCAATGTAAAAAAACATTATTCTCTTTTTGGAATTGAAAATGATGGTTTTGTTTCAGAACTCCCTCCCCCCATCAAAGCAAGAACAAAAATTTTGATTACTTAATTTTTGTTTTGAAAGAAAATGCACATTTTATGTGTTTTCCATTTTCCAAATTTATCTAAATTGGGTGTTTAAGTAATAGAATTCAGTTAAGTTATACTGCTGTCAATTTCAAATATTTTGACGAATTGTATTTGAATTTCAAAATAGTATTTTAACTGATTAAAAAGAAAAATATTTTACCTAGTTTTGATTGTTGGACATGATGTCTTAATATCAAAAGTTTTGAAAAGAAAATTAAAAGATTTATTATTTTTACTCTTGTTTTTTTTGAGGATTGTAAGCTTTTAAAAAAAAATCGATTTGTTTTATTTTTATTCTGTTTTTTTCTAAAATTTAGGATTTTTCTTTTAATCCAACATGTGTCCGGGAATTCGATGATTTATTGAAGATACATTGATTGGGAAAGATGCACAACCCATCCCAAAGATACTTATGAAGTTATGATCAAGGCGATCATCAACAGTGCAAATCCTGTTTTTTCAAAAATTTAATGTTCAAAGTCCTGCTTTTCTCTCTTTTTTCTATCCAACTGATTTTTCCTTCCTCTTTTTCTTAATTTTAGAATTACCTGATTTGAAATTTTTCAATTTTTTCCCCCCCCTGATACAAAAAGTTGGGTTGAAACGAATTTTTTTCTTTTTCCCCGACCCCCAAAAAAGTCACTAAAGCTTTGCTTTTTCATTATGAAATTTTGTCAGACATTTTGACTACGAAAACGTGGCTAATTGCTCATCGAAAGGTCGTCTGTGAAAAGCAATGGGAAGGAGATCATTCTTCTCTCCCTTTCGCTATGTCAGTATTTTAAAATGTATTTTATTCCCAGTAAAGTTGGGAAAAAATGTTGAATAATAATGATTTGTTGAAAAAAATTTTTGTTCATCGTCCAAGAGTGAATAGAAGATGATGAAAAAATGGAGTAGTTTATCAAATGTCATCAAAAAATATTTTTAAATACCTATGAATGAATTACAGTTTTTGTTTATTTTTTGTTCCTAAAAATCAACCAGATATTTTTCTTTTGCCTTTCTGTGAGGGCGTTTTCCATTTTCTTCTGTACGCGAATAATTTTTAGAATTGAATTGAAATTCTGAGGGAGGGGAAATCTTCAGATCTTTTGTATTTTGAGAACAGTGTACAAAGTATGGTAGTGATCTCCCCTTTTGAAAAAAAAGTCAAGATGCCATGATATTCAATTTTTTTTGACGACCTGAAGCAGCCACTTGTATTATAGAATCTGTTTAAAAAATGAATGAAAAAATTATCAATCTTTTGAATTTTGCTTGTTGCAGATTTTAATTTGTACTTTTTTTTTGAAAAATTGAAAAATTTTGTTGAGAATCACTGAACCGGCTCAATAAAAAAGAAGCTCGTAAACAAAGTTCTAATAATGTTTTACTCCTACGTCAAATAAATTTAAATGCCTCTTTCTTAAAAAAAAAGTATTCACAATTTTTTGACTTTTTTACAACCAAATTGATATCTTATTCTCCTTTTCAAAAGCTATTAGCTCTGGTGTAAGGGCTCATCAAACATGTTGTATAAACAATTCAAAATACGACTCTTTCGTCATGCTTGAAACTCGTATTTGGAAATATAAATATTAAGTAGAACGGCTGTAAAATAAAAAATGATAATAATCGTGCCGAATGAATAGAAAAATCTAATTATTAGTCGCCTATGTCGGTGCAATAGCACACGGCGATCGTTTAATAACTCGTAACACCTTACACGCGAGCTATAAAGATACCGACTTGGCATATTAAGTACGTTATTTTACTGTAGAACAACGTATAGGTACCGAAGACTTATGCAGTAGAAATTATACCTAGCCATCTTTTTGAGAAACATAAACGAATAGCCAAAATCAAAGGGTCGTAATTTATCGAAATTAGAGAAGGCGTAAGATTCAGAGAGAAATAAACCTTCAACGTGTAATTTATTATGCCATCGTTATTTGGACTACAGCGGTGTTCTTCGAAAAAGAAAGGTGAAAAATGATTTGGTTCCCTCGATTGCTCGTTTGCTTTTACATATTTTGTCCATACGAGTTTACCCAATACCCAACTTGTTAAATGAGTTTTTCTAGCAACGAATTTTTAAGGGTGGAATAGAAAAGGTTCTCCTTGAGCAGGTATTCTGTATAGCCTGTAGTTGAAATATGTTCGTGTATCTCGATCAGGATCAGCTGATGGTTTTATTATAAGATCGCGCGCTGGGCACGTGTTCGGGATTTGAATATTGCATCGGAGCGTGTACCGAGTTCCAGGTATCCAGAGACTGGAAAGGTTTCCGGTGCTACGCGTACGAGATGAGTTGAACGAATTCCTCGAGGAGATTGTGTATCGAGATCTTTCAGTCTTGGGTTTTGAAACGATAAGAGAACAGATGGCAGAGCAAAGGTACGCGTGTCCATCTCCAACTCTCCTTATGGTGGATTTTTCTCTTCGATAATCGTCTGTGTAATCTGTCATTATGATTATGAAGAATGGAATGGGAATATGTAACGATTACGTATGTACGTGCTACGTATTTATACCAGAAGTGTTACATATTGTGGAACTTGGAAGTCGCTCAAGGTTTGACGATGTGCGCGTAATTTGGCGAAAGTATCCATTTTTTTCGAATCAATTGATGTGATGTTTCTATTCGCAGAAAAGTGTCTGTGATGTGGTCGGCTGCGTAAAAAAGAATGAAAGTTATTACGACAGTTGAACCTCTGAGTTCGATGCAGTTGTCGTCATTGTAATGCAAATGAACGTACTGAAGATTTAAGTACGATTATCCATAAAGGGTCTGGCCGAATAAGAGGTAAAATTGGCTCCAGCTCCGATTTTCTTTCTACCCCTTCCCCTCCTCGTCCTCCTCCTCCTCCCACGATGTCTCTTGATGTAAAAAAATTTTGGAGAAATTTTCGACTCTTCCTCCTTCCTTTTGGCATTTTGGCTATATTACATTATTTTTCAAGAATTTTTCATTTCAATAGACATGAAGAAAATTTTCTGCTCCTTGGCACAGAGTTACCTACATCTCGTGGAGTTGTAGTGTCTACTATAATTTTTTCATCAATTTTGGTGCATTCCTTCACGTTTTTAGGCCACTTGAAGTTTTTGAACGTGAAAAACACCATGCAGGAAAGCGAAGAGTAACCACCGTAGAAAAGTAACTAAAAAATTCGTTTTTTTATTTAAAATTTTCCTGTGTGCTTGGTTTTGGCGGTTGCTTTGAACTGAGGGTCGAAAATCGCGAGAAACCGTCCAAAAATGTTATTTTAGCATATTTTTCAGATTTTGATCGTTTTAAATGGAGAGAAATTACCAAATGAAGATACTATTTATTCTAGTTCAAATTTTTTGAACTCTTGAATTTTTTCAATTTCGATTTTTTCAAATTTTTTTTTCAATTATTATTTAAAAAAAATTTTCCCCATTTATTGAGCTAAAAGAAATTTAGAAAAAGGTCAAGAAGACTTACCTCACGTTTTCACTTTTGGTTCTTTTGGCGATTTCCATGTCGAAAGGGTTAAAAATCATACAAAAAAGTTATTATGGCAGATTTTTCAAATTTTTGGTGTTTTAAATGGAAAGAAATAACCAAAATGAAGAAATAGACGTCAGACAGTGGCTACGGAAGGTGGGGTACAGGGGGTGAATTGCACCCTCCCAAAATTCTGGTGGAGGTGCAAAGTATCATTTGCACCATCATCACCCCCCCCCCCCTAAATTGCATCAGATGGGGATTTTCAAAGCATTAAAACATGAAAAAAGGCCTTTTTTGGGCATTTACCACTCGATTTTTTCAAAGCTCTACCCTCCCTTCACTCGAGCACGAACAAAATCACAATTATATGAATTGAATTATTTTAGTGAACAGTGCAAAAAAAGGTTCCTTTTTCCCCTCTCCCCCGAAAATTCTTTTGTTATTCTCCTGTACTCACCTTGCACCCTCCCAAAAAAAAACTTTAGCTTCGACGTGACGTCAGATACCCCCATGATAAACACCCTTTCCACAATCGTTTCGCTTTCAAGTTTCAAGCAAGGTTGAAACGAATTCACCTGAAATTGGATTCGAATTCGAATCCACGAATCATTGAGTTTTTTTGGATTCGAATCAATTAGGTACCTAGTGGCTAGTGAATTCGTGGATTCAGATCCACGAATCCATCATTTGGGGAATAAGTGGGAAGCCAAAAAAAAAAGGTCAACACAACAAAACCCATACAAATACAAGTTTTCTGTTTGGGAAGGCTCTCCGGGACAAAAACACATTTTTTCTTTTTCTTGTCCTTGGGGTTCCTACGGACTCCCCCCCCCCCTCAATAAACGTAGGGAAATAAATTCAAACGAATCCTTGAAACAATTCCATAACATTTCACGAATCCGTAATGTTTTTTTGAATTCGAATCATTGAAATGAATCGAGTTTCACTCAGTGGATTCGAATCCTTTCCAACTTTGATCTCAAAATTTAATTTTTTCACCGATTTTTCGTGACAAATAAAAGTGAATTTCGAGACATACAGTAAAACGATGGCGAGAAGGGTGTTTATTGAAGTAGTTTGACCCGCTGAACGCGAATCTGATGTTAGTCTCTTCATTTGGTGATTTATTTCCATTTAAAACGCAAAAAATTTGAAAAATCTGCCAAAATAACTTCTGTGCGGTTTTTTACGATTTCCATCCCTTGCGACGTGGAAATCGCCGAAGTAATCACGTGAGGTGAATCCTTCGTTTAAAAAATACGTTTTTAGGACATTTTCAGAAAATAGCCGAACTTTGCTTTTTATGCCATTTTTACAGTTAAACTTTTCAAATGGCCAAAATTTTAATATGATGAAAAAATCGTTGTAAATACATCTCTACGAAATGTAACTTGGTGCCAAAGAACTGAAAATTTCCTTTACTTCTGTTGAAATTGAAAATTCTTAAAAATAATGCAATATTTTGGCCATAATAATAATTCCGAAAGAGAGAGAGTAGGGGTCAAAAAATTTTCCAACATTTTTTCACATAAATAGACACTATCTGAGGGGGATGGAGAGGGGATGAAAATAGAAGTTGGAGCCAAATTCACCTTTAACCTGGTTTTACCCTTTATTATGCAGATGTAAAAATTGGCATTTGAAATTGGAAAAAAATGATTCTTGTCTCAGCCTGGAAACTCACACCACGTTATGTAATCCCGTTATGAACCTTCGGACTGGGTTAAGGAAAAAAAAATACAAAATACAAAATACGCACTATGTGCGGCGATAATGATAATGGTACGCTGGTGTCACGAGTGAACTATAATCTCTTGTATTAGCTGTTCTCTGGACGTCGAAGGCACGAGATACTCGATCACGAGCAATACTCGATGGAGATGGGAAGAAATGCAGAGGAGGGAATAATTAAACACGTGGTTGGCTCGTACGGTACCGCGAGTGGAAAAATATATAAAAAACACCTGGATGCGGAAATATGAAAATCTGCGGAGTTGAATTTTTCAATTGTATATATCTTAATTATAAATAGGCATGGTTCCGCGTAACTATGATATTTTGATTGGCCAGTGGCCACCTAGACGCCATAGCCAGCGCCACTTGTAATGCACCGAGTCGGTTATCAAGTTCGATCGTAGTTTTCGCTAATTTCTTCCTGTTCCGGTTGGAGGAAAAAAACTGATTCAGCTTCGCTTTCTTCTCACGCTCCGTTAATTACGTCGGTTTTTTCATCTTTTTCGCAGATCGCGGACTAATTTACGACTTCGGTACGAAATTTAAGTAGTTTTATTGTCTATTGTCCGAGTACGCAGCGTGGTGATAAATCCGATTCCAAGTTGATGATTGACCCCGACGATGGCGATTAAGAGTTCGAGGTTAGTGGAGTTACGGTGATCTCAGATTCGAAGTTGCCTTACAAAGTGGAAATTCTTCGTCGATTATTGTACCGTGTGTGTCTGACTCCGAGTCTATTCTTTTGTACGCTTTGTAGCGACTCGACTGCTAAATTGTATTAATTCGAATCAAGGACGTTGAAAACTAATACCCAGCTTCGTACCCGCATATATAATAAAAGCCATAATAATGTCGAGTGGCGATAATTACGCTTAGCTCGTTTAGCGCAGATACCCTATACGTAGTGTAGCCTATGTACATTGATTTAGCTATGGTGAAGTGGACGACGAAAAAAGAGCCTCGGTTATTCGAATTTATACGTGTTTGAAAACTTTACCAAGGGAGATAATTTTTTTGAATTGCTTCAAATTGCGAAACTCGCGAGTGTATTGACCCTGCTGGATAAAGTAAAGCGGTCTTCGGGTTTATTTAGCGTCGTTAAGTATTGCTTGGAAACATACGTGAAATCAATGAACCGTGATTTTGGTCGGGTTTTATATTTTGTGTTTATTATTGACGTTCCAAGAGCTGATCGATTAGAACGTTTTTTAAATATAAATTTCCTTTCGTGTCATTTCGGACTGAAGGTAAATACAGGGTAACGACTCTTCAGCCAAGGAAGAGAGATGGAAGTGGGAATTTGTGTATCAAGTTCTATGATTTTTGAACACGATTTGTATTTTTATTCTATTTTGAGATGTTTCCAATTCAGATGGGCTCAGATAATTTGAAAAATCAAGTCGTTAGTGGAAAATTTTGAAAGAAAATAAAATTTTGAAAATAAATTCCAGAGGGTTGAGTGAGTTGAATTTGTTGAAAATGTTGAAAACTACGCGATGAATTGAATAGTCGATTGAAATATGAACGCAGAAATCAACATTTTGAATGGGGAGAAGAGTGATCGATGCTCTGTCATTCTGAATCAGTCAAAAGTCACTGATAGATAGTCAGAATTGCAGCTCTGAGAAAAAATCAGCAAAATTCACTGTTTTTCAGCGAATTTTCACTGATTTTTCAGCATATTTCCTAAATTTTACTGACTACGTAGTGAATTTTCACTGATTTTCCAGTGATTTTTCTCACTGATTTGTTTTCAGTAAATAAAATTTCACTGATTTTCTCCTGTGCTGCAATTCTGACTGTTTTTCTGTGATTTTCGATAATTTTCACTGATTTATAATTGAGAGAGTGGTTTTGCCATTCGCGAATCAGTGAAAATCATTATGTAATAGATTACCAGATTTGGGTTACAAATCATCATGAAAAAAATCATGATTTCAGAAGGGTGGTTTTGAAAGTCACAAAAAGATATTAAATCCGCTCGAAATTTACCCCTGAAGATCAAAATACCTACGTTCATTACGTTCAGCTTCAGACATCCGTAAAATTTGAAAATCATATAGAAAAATAATCAAAATTTTCGAAATACATAAATCGACAAACCTCTGTCAAAATAGGAGTGTAGGAAATCTGGGAACCCCGAGGAAGATCATTTTTGGAAAAAAATTGTGGCTATTTTTTCTGATTGTATGTGTAGTGGGGAGAGGGGAAGGGTGGATTATGGAGGTTAGAAATGAAAATTTTTCAAAAGTCGAGAAATTCAATTTTGGAATTTTGGTAGGCACCATAATTGGTAATTTGAAACTTCGTGCCCTTTCATTCTGAATCTTTGATAAATCATTGATGAACATTTAAGAATTGCAGCATAGGAAACTAACAAAATTAACTAAAGTGATTTCCAGTAAGCTTCAGCAATTTCACTGATTTTTCAGTAAATTTAAATAATTTCACTGAATCTGACTTAGCTTATATCTTTAGGCTTTGGGAATTTCGAAAATTTATCCGGGACACGATTTTAACATTTTTCTGTCACATTTTGACATTTTGTCGTATTTTATTTGTCTTTTGCATTATGGCTGTTTTCCTTCGTTTCAGTAAATTTACTCATTTTTCCATCGACGAACATTTTTTCACAGATTTCTCTCTCTGTGCTACAATTCTGATTACAAGTTTGAGTAATTTTATCGATTTTCACTGGTTTGAAATGAAAAAGTACATGGGATATCAGCCTTGTTTTTGGTTTTTTTGTATGTTTGATTTGATTCTTATTTTTGAGTTTTTATTGAAATTATTTCCATGAAATGGTGTATTTTCTTCGAATACCAAAGTTTTCCCGATTTTTAAAAATTCCTTTAAAATATGGGGCTGTGTTCAGTCTTGAGTTGCAGTAATGGAAAATATAGGTGAAAAATTCCTCTGATATGAAATCAATTAGAAAAATTACAGAAATATTGGTGAAATTCATTGTAAAAAACTGCGAAATTTGCTGAAAAATAGGAAACTTCCACTTGAAAAATCTGCAAAATTCACTTTAAAAAGCGGTTAATTAATTTGATTGATTGCACAGTTATTTTCTCTGATTTTTTTTCAGTGTTGCACTAACCTTGATATTCGTAATAAGGAAGCAAAAAGTGTTCAGAGATCTCGAAAACGGAGGCCATGGTGCTTTTGAGAGGTTCATTAAGAAAAAATTCGGAATCTATTCAAGCATCATAGCGGGTCACTTTTTCAGGGTGTTTTGTCACTTTTTTCAACCTCAGTCACTTTTGGTTACTTTCCACGTCTAAAAGGTCACTTTGGTTACTTTTTTCCCTCAAAAGTCACTTTTTCTTCGCACTTCCAGGCAAAAATTCAAATTTTCTGGTAGAAATTACCATTTTTCAAAATTCTTCAATAAAAAAATTAAAAAATACCTCAGAAAACTGTAAAAAAAAGTTGTCTGCCGAAAAAATTGAATTTTTGGTCACTTTTGGTTACTTTTTGGTCACGTTTGGTCATTTTTGGTCGTTTTTTGGTCATTCAAAAATTTTGCTATGATGCCTGTATTATTCTAGGCTTTCTTAGAGTCATCTTTGAGCCAGTAATGTAATTCTTTGAAGGATAATTATGTTCGACTGATCTTTCCTTTAATGATTCTCTCCCTACTCCTTCGCCATTACATTTGATTCATAAATCATTGAAAATCCTCGATGAGTGGTCAGAAGTGACAGGGTCACGAAAAATTGATGAATTTCACTCATTTTTCTTGTGCTGTAATTCTGACTGAACAAATGTAGGTGTTTTTTCTATAATTCAAAGAAAGATATGAAATTTGAGTTTATGTATTATAAAATATAGTTTTCTTCTAAATTTATAGAGCTTACATTGATTATGGAAATCTGAAATTTTGGCTGTGGAATTGGATCAGATCCGAATTATTCTTCTCATCACGATCCATGATCCAGATCATATTTCAAAGTTCAGTTACATATTTAGATTTTTGTAATTTTCCGGTGTATTATGCGATTTTTCGAAATTCAAACCCCCATAAGCTCCCCCCCTATAATCAACTTTAGGGGCTGAAATTTTGGTTGTGGAAGTATTTGGTGATGCTCTACAAGCCTGTGAAAAAAATTTTTCATTCCGCGTGTCCGACTTCGGGTAGCTCCCTTGTTAGCATCACCTCGAGGAATTAATAATAAACAAAATTCTTTCCAAGGTTGGATCACTCGTAAATTCTTGTAAGGCTAGAATTATTCATCTTTGACATGGTATCTGTTCATCGTTATTTGCACGATTTGGGAATTATTTTATGTATAGACGAAAATAGTAGTACGTCCAGATCCGGTATCGTTTATCGCCTCCAGTTTTGTTTAAAAATTGCGGGTGATTATGTTTCTCGTGCAGTATTCAAATATATGTACCAACAAAAATATCGAATCTAATGGCTACAGCTACAGAGCGGTCGTTTCGTATTATCTACGCTTGTTTCCCCTTGGTTTTATTATTTTTTTTGTTATCAGTGGTAACAATTACACAACATGGAGGTATTGTCGAGCATGCGTTAATAATTATCGCTTTTTATTACTCGATTACGTTGTTGACATCCCTCATTGAGGTTTTGAACCATCTGTCACGAGGTATTTTTGAACTTTACCGGTCGTTTTTTTTTCAAATTCTTCGAAACGGTTAAAAATGTATTTAGGTTTCCAACGGTAAGAGTTATGGAGATTCCAGCGATTCTATTTTTCACTCTAGTACCGTTCGCCTCGCTTATCGCGTATAAAGACGTGAGTAGTGGGTTCCTCAAATGGTTGATTATGAGCTAAGTTTAAATAACATTTAGACCGTAAAACTGCATCGTGTAAATAATGCGATTTCCTAAACGAACGAATTCATTTCAGCATTAAATTTTGTGTGTTTTTATAAACACGCCACTAATTCGTAGCGAGAAAATAGCGTTTTTCGAACATTGTTATGTTTTTTTTTCAAAGAGAACACGGTTTTTTTGGAGAGCTTACGAAAGTCCATTTAATTTTACCTTAAGTTTTCGACGCGATATTCGTGTTTTTTTCGCTGGTGATTTTCCAAAGGCGGAGATTATACGATGTAATTTGTTGATCAATATTCGGTTTTGGCGGTGAAAATAACAACATGTAGACACTTGGTGGAAACGTGGCGCCTGTCGAATCCCTTTTTTTTATTAAAGTTGAATACGGGGGAATTGGTCGAAGGATTGGTTTCATGTCAAAATAGTATCTTACGATTTGGTTAAAGAGGGGCTGCATAGGAAACGTGGGTAAACATTAATATGTCGGGTTAATTTTCAAACGTTTTTTTGATATTTTTTTTCCTTCTCTCATTAGAAATGGGCAGTGCTGGTAGATTGCTGGCGTAGTTTTCAGGTCGATGACCGTTGTGTTACAGGGCATGAATTAAAAAACAAAAATAAAAGTTCGCATGCGACCGAGTGAGAATATCGCCTGAATTATAATGTGAAAAATTCAATTTTTATGCTAAATGCGTTTCTTTTTTGGTCGTCTGCCTTTTTTTAATAGTTTTTTTTCAATTATGATCGAGGATCGAGGTACGGTGGGAGAAAGGAATGTATTTAATTTGAAATGGTAATTTTTGTCGTTGTGGGATTTTTAATACGAGACGAAAATGGTGTATTTTGTGACCGAGTGATAGGGATGGATATGGTTGATTACGAGAGTTTTATTTTCATTTTTTGGAAGTCGATTTTGGAGAACGAAGTTTAGTTTGAGTTGAACTTGATTCGATAGCCTTCCATTTTGATGAGCCGGTCTTTTTTTTTAATTTAAAAATGATTAGGTTTATTTTAACATATTGAGACGTCTTCGCTGATAATTTTAATTTACGAATTTACCTGGACGCCAAAAATTTTGATTTTTAGAGGTCGTTCAAATTCTCTGCGGATTGTAATTTGAAAAAAGTATTGGTTTTGAAAATCCGATTTTCTATAAATTTTACAGGATATTTTTGGAACGAAAACTACTAATTTATTTGATATTTTGGGTAATTAATAATGTCACTCAAGCAAATGTTATCATTCTCTAAAAAAAATTTTATCAGGGAAAACATTTTTTCAATGTGATTATCTACTAAAAATTTGACTTAATTTTATGCCACCAACTTTCAAATTTTTTGAATTCGAAACTTTTTTTGAAACTCTTGAAGAATTTTGTGTTCCTAATTTCAGTAAATGCGGCGTTAATTTGGTTCGAAAGTTGAATTTGAGCCTCACTTTGAAAGGGGTTGGACTAGAAATGGTCAGCTTCGAGCCATATTCGGCTTCAAAGTCAAACGTCACAGGTCACGTGAGCCAATGGAACCACAGCTAAATTCACTGATAACGGTTCAAAAGGGGAAAATATTTTGCAAAAAATACTTTTTTTATGAAAACAATTGAATTTTGGAAAAACTTGATATCAAATTTTTTCTTAATATAACCATTCTCTATCCAAATTTCAAAAAATTGTGAAGTTTAATACATTTTTAAACATTTTCCCCCCTTTTCAAATATCAATTGTGACGTCAAGACTTTGAAGCCGAATTTAGACGTGGGAAATTGGTTTCTAAATTTTTTTGAATATTATTATAACACGTAAAAGATTCCAAGTTCGAACACTAAAACTGCTACAAAATGATTTTTCAATAGGCAATTGCTTTTCGACAGCGTCTTTCTGATTTTTTTGTGGTAATGAAGAAGGAGGGATAGAGGAGAGCAGAATGTGTATTGAATATTATTGGGCCATGAAAAATTTATTGTAGTATTTGTTTTTTGTGGGTAATCCAACACCTCAGTGTACTATTGAATGGACTTTGTTTCATGACAAAACGATAATATGTGCCAATGTTCGGAGGTGATGTTTTTGAGATATTTTCAATAAAATATATAAAAGTTAAAGGAACTTACAACTTTCAACTAAAATATCTCGAAAGCCAAGTCTCTGTATTGATAGAAAATTTCGTAAGGAATCCGAAAAAGATTAGTTTGAGGGTCGTATCATGCCCTCAAGTGCTTCAAAAAGAACCTCAACATCCAAAAATGTAAAAACTTTCATTTCTTTTTTCCAAAATCTCCACATTTTTAAGCTCAGAGCCCTAATTGGGGCACCTGAGAACCTGATATGCCGTATATTCTCAATCAAAGAACAAAAATTGGTATTTTTCTAGATTTTTGGATTTTTAGGGGCTAATGGTCATGAGATGGCCCTCAAACTAACTTTTTGAAATAGAAAAAATAAAAAAACGTGACTCAGGAAATTCTGTATATTCGGGATTCTGCATTCGGGAAAAAAGTTATTCTAGATTTGTATTCGGGATTTCGGTATTCGGAAAAACGGATTCGTGAAAATTTTTTTCGTGAAATATCCTATTCGGGAAAATGTCCGTTCGGGATTTAGGCTTCGGGAAAACGGTCCATAACCCCTCCCTTTCAACCCATTGAAATATAAAAGTGGGTTAAAAATTTCATAGAAAATTCTTGCTTTTCGCACTTTTCTGGAATTCATAATTTCTAGATCGGTATGTGATTATTCATCGGAGTTGTAATGTTTTTTCCTGAATAATTTCCTATGAAATTATTTTTTGCCTAGTTTTCCAGATCAATTTGTTCAAGTTTTTTTGAACTTTTACGTAAAGCTCTAATGCAAAGAACAAAATGTGGCGATAGTTGAGTTGGGGAGTTGGGACATTTATTATTTTGAAAAGTTTCTGCTTCAAAGTATTTGGCGTGATTTTTTGAATGATTTTTCTGAAATTTGTGATATCTTATGCAAAAAAAAGAGCAAATTATGTGTTGCCCGATTAAGCAAAGACAAAATTTTGAAGAATCGTGTTCTTCCACTCCAAAAAAAAACCCTTATGAGTAAGTATATCATTTGCTTTCGCCTCGTGTGCCCGAGGAAAGCGAAATTTGAAGCGTTATAAAATCATGATTTGAGACAATATTGTTTTACTTGTTTTTTATGAAAAAGATGAATTTGTCCAATTCGAACGAGCCCGAGGCAAAAGTTTTTCCCCTGACAAAAAAGGTGTATCTGATTACATAGGCATTCTTCTCTTCAAAAAACATACTCATGAATTATTTATAATCGGTATGGTTATTGATTATTTTCGTTGAACCAATTTTATCAATATGATGCTTTTTGATTTTTTTTCTCGAAATTTTTTTTTTTATTCGTGTGAAAGGAATGATGTATAATTCAAAAATATTTTCGATTATTCTTTTTTTTGTTGATGGATGCAAAGAAGCTGAAATGGAAAATTTCTTATCATCTTGAAAACCACCTAGAAATCTGAAAATAATATTTGAAAAAAAAAACAACTTGAATAACTACATACATTCATGTAAATGTGTACTTTTGTGAAATTTTAGCTTTGGCTCGAGTCTATTGTTACACCATAGAAGTTATTTTGTGCAAATCCTTCAAAAAATCAATCCGTAACAGTATCATGTGTTCGATTTTATTCTTCCTCCCTCTCTCCTCATTCATTTCAAGGGCGTTATGAAAATTTCATTCTTTATTAACAAAGTTTCCTTCATTCTTTTTGTTGAAAATTTTTGCTTCGAAAACGTCTTGGGTATTTTTTTTCAAATGACGTAAAATCTTCAAATTCTCGATTAATATAAATTCGATGGATCATTTTACGAGAAATTTGATATCATTTTCTCAAAACTGAAATTAATATTGTTCAAAAATTTGAAAAATTTGAAAATTTTATCAAAAAACCCATCATACCTTATTGTATTTAATTGCGGTCAATAAAGATCTACTTTTTCTCTCAAGTGGCAAATGTTACATTACGAATCTATGACTTTGACTATTCAAACGTCTCAAGTAACAGAATTTTTTACGCGAATTTGATTGATTATGGTAGTTGAAACCGAAGACGTGAAGAATTTCAATGACATATCCAAATTGAACAGATTATCTCGATCAGACACGGGGTTTAAATAGCGGTCTTTCTCTGCTTTGTCATTCGTATCAAAAAAATAGGTTGCAGATTGGAATTTTTCGACGAATAATTCGCGAAATTCTACATCGAACGGCAACCGGTTGATTCGATTGAAGTATATGGAAATAAAAACCGGTACAAAGTTGACTTATGATCGGTTGCACACCAGCTCAGGATGTATTTATTTACGGTGGACGGTTAACGGACATGGACATGGCCAAAAAGGAATAACGAGGGGCCAAATGTCAGTAATTGTAAAAATTGTATGCAGAATATGGAAAAAAAAAAGCTACACAGAGAACTAAACGAACAGCAAACACGGGGCATATTTAATTATGGTTAAATAGATTAGGGCAGGTGTAAACAATAGCCTATACCTGTGGGGTATGGTTTATAATGATAGAGTTTGAGCACTTAGTAATGTCTTTCTGGTTGAAAGGTAATGACTGGCTTTGTGCAGCACCGCTCTTCTTATCCGTATCGTATGGAGTCGCCCATCGAGTGCATAACAATAACTGCAGTTTCGTTTGATATTTCTATAGAATAAAGGGGAGGGAGGGGCAATAGCTGCGATGTTTCACACTTTACGTAGAAAATTGTAAGATAAAAACTGTAGCGACGAATTTTATCGAACTAGGTGAATGAACTTGGCATCGTTAATTAAACACCATGTTGTGTCTGTTTATCGATACAAAAATTTTATCGAAGTTCTCGCCATCGAATCAGTGGGTGTTGCGAATTTATTAGTATCGAGGTTTTGACACCTAATGAAATGATTAATGGTATTCGTATTGAAATCGAAACACGCCAATCTCGCACCTTTGATTTAGTTTGATCGTGCTCTGCTCCGCCACAGCAGTTTCGCGAAATAACATTGAACCGGTTTATCGACGATGGAACGGTATTACAATATTGTACGATAGACTCGTAGGACATCCGGAGCTCGAGTTGCGAATCTGATTCTCGGTTAAATACATGTAAGTTATTTGTCTTTTTCCCCCTGAGCTTCCATCGTGGATGCATTTGCAATGCCAGTCGAACCGGTTTATTTTTAATGAACCGTTTCGTTTACCTTTTTTTTTCGTTGTAGTGCGGATTAAAAACAGGTGAATTTTTTTTTCGCAGCTCAGCTCGAGTTAACCTGATTTCATTAATCGACTTTTAATTGTTTAATTGAGACAAGCGAAGTTTCAACCAGTTCTCGACATTTCTGGTAATTTTGATTTACCTGAGTACTCCTCTGCTCTTGGTCTGTTGTCTCTTCTGTTTCTGCGTAGATTACATCGACAATAGTATTTCCCTGGTACACGTGGAAAAAAGTAGGACGTGTTGGTAAATTATTTATTTTCTTAAACGACTGAATTTATATGATAATTTGATGCTATTTGAAAAGTATGGTTTTTGTTTCGTTTCGACAAAATGCGCTAATTAAAATATTAATGGGAATGATGTCCTCATTTTTTTCGAACCAAATTCTGCCTGAACACCTGAGTTTTTATCGTGCGAGGGAGGAGAATTAGTCGTGTAAATTGGAAAAAAAAATATTCTCATTGTGAAAAATTATCACATGTTTTTTTTGGCATTTTTTGTTTATTATGATCTCTTAATCAACATACGAAAAAGAACACCCCGGAAGGCGAGCGTTGCCCTCAGCAAAGGGGCAAATGCTAATTGAGAACAGGTTTTTTTTAGAAATATCTCCTCAAATAAGCCTCAAAACAGGCATTAAACAGAGTCACCTTTTTTAGTGACTTGTACCATATTTTCAAGGTTGGTAAGTCACTTTTTTTGGCCGAAAGGTCACTATTGGTCACTTTTTTCATTCTGAAGTCATTTTTTTTGTTCAAAAGGCCTACCGCTCTTGCATAAAATTAAAAAATACTGATATTTCGAAAAAAAAGGTCCTATCAAATCTGTTTTTACCTACTTATTAGTTCACCAGCCTTGTTGATTAATACCTTAACGAAGATTTGTTACTTAGAAAAAATTTTCAGAAAAAAAGTTTTTTCAGCACTATCGCAGAGAGAAATACAGTTTGAGTTATGAAAAAAATAGGCGGGGTGTGTGTATTTATTTCTGAGAAAATAATTGAAAAATTGGTCATTTTTTTCGAAAAATAAGTCTCTTTTTGCCTCATAAAAAGTCACTAAAGTCTTTATTTTCCCCAAAATCTGTGTTTGATGCCTGTCAAAATAGAAAAATATCGATTAAATCGTTTCTTTCGCTCAATTTCCTATTAAGTAGATTCAACTTTTATCAAAATAGCAGGATTTTAAGCCAAAAAATTAAGAGTAAAATATCAAATTTTTGCTTTTTTGTCCGGTTTTTGAAGGGTATTATCAAATCTTGGCCTCAAAATGAAAAAAATATGCAGAATCAGATGTTTTCAACCCGTAACGTTTTATTATTGCGAGTAATTTGTTTGTCTCATAAAATATTGACAATTATCACTATTTGTAAAAATGGACCCCCTCCCTCCTCCCTCCTCTAAGATTTTTTCCAAATATGAAAAACGGAAGTGTTAAGACCTTGAGTCATGTTGAGCTAATAATGAAAATGGCAAGTAAAAGAGTGGAGATAATTACATTTTCTCAACAATTTTTCCCAGTTCTAAAATCTCCTCAATTCCTTCAACAATATTTTCAAGTTCGACTTTTTTCAAAATTATACATATTTTTTCGACTTTTTGTTTAGCTTCAAAATTGTTTTTAACCATGACTTGTTTCAATTCGACCATCTTTTTCGTTCCAATATAAAATGAAAATATGTCGAAGAAAATTGAATTCCTAATTAGTGTAGATACGAACAACTTTTTTTTTGACATTGATGACTTTCATGTTAGAAATCGTAACCAGAGTTCGTCGAAATAAAAAAATTTCAATTTTAAAAATTGAAAAACTGTTTGAAACTTCAAAAAAAATTTGAAAGTGAAAAAGAAATTAAAAATATCAACTTGATGGTGAAAATTTTGAAAAAAAAATTGATACTCAGAAAAAGCAAGGGTACGTCACATAACACAAAATCTATTAATGTGTGCCAAAAAAATTTATTTGAGTATTTTTTTCGAGAATAAATGTAAAAATGGAAAAATTAAGCAAAAAAGCAAAAAATTCGTAATTTTGATTTTTTTTACCCTTTTTTTGGTTTGAAATTCGTTTAATTGTTTTTATGATAGTTGAACCTACTAAATAGAGAATTTGAGAGTTGACAATGATTTCATCAACATTTTTCAATCTTGAGGTTTATTTGAAAAAATACGAATTTCCAAAAAACCTGTTTCCGACGTGCGTTTACCCCTTTTTTGAGGGTAGCTTTCGTTCCCTCCTCCGCGGTGGAATTTTTAATACGTTGATAAATGAGCCATCATAAGCGAGAAATGCAAAAAAGGATTACTCGTCAATTTTCAACGAACCCAGTTCCAGTGTAACTGAACTAAATTCGAGCTGTAATTTTCTAAACACAGTTAAACGTTACGTTAACCTCGAGCTCTAGACATAGTAAATCTATAGATCAGTTAGATCATTGGAAAAAGCGTGAAAAGTAATTATTACTCAATGACGCTGGTTAATTCTGCCGCCGCGCTGCCGGTGATTGGCCAGCGAACGTGTCGAGCTAACGAGTAACGATACCCAGGCCTAATGGTAATGGCGTTTCGGTGGTATCGAGTTGAATGGCCTAATTTGATTTATTATTGAAAAAAAAAATAACGAAAACGAGATTACTTCCTTTTAGCGAATTGTCCATATTGATGTCTGTAGGCGGCCAAGAGTATACCTATGTTGCAGATGAATAATCGAAAAACGTGTGTATAGCGAATACGATGACAATTGATTTTAATACCTCGGGGTATTTTTTACGGGATGTGTATTATACGTACGGTACGTGAAAAATCTATTCTACGTCGAGTTGTCAAGACGCGACCAAATCGTATCCGCGAGATTATTGATGATCGTTCTCCAGTCGAAACAATCGACTTGTGGTTTCTCTGTAACATTGTTAGCGTATGTTTACATGGTACGTGGAATATCGTAGCATATGAACGTTACGTTGGTAATTAAGTACATTGTAAAATGCCAAACTTTTCACGAGATATTTGAATTACACGTAATGTAAGCCTGTTAGGAGATTCTTTACGAGCTTTGGAAGTACCAAGGACAAGAGTCCTCCAGTCACGCGATTCGCCGCACACTAAAGATAATTTATCGGGTTTCTGACCCGGTTCTACGGTTCGATTTGGTTTTTTACTTTTTTTGCCGAATTCACGAGGTGTAATTTAATTGAAATTTTTTCGCGTTTTTTTCCTCGATCCGTTAGAGATATTTTCAGCATTTGATAATTGGAATATTACGCGAGCCGGAATACGATTGTATAGTACAGATAGTGAAATCTACTCGTACATGGTCAGTTTCGTGTACTTACTTGACTAATGAACCAATTATGTAAAAAATTGCGTATTGATGGTTTGAAGATGGATTTTTATATAGGTTGAGGTGATATAATTGAAGAGCTGAAGGGTTGATGATGCGAAAAGTTACGTAGGACTGGTTAGATCCGGACATGGATCGAGATTATCTTAATCTCATCATCAGTTTATTTCGGTGTAAAATGAAGAGTTTGGTGGTTTTTTTGCGAATTTATTATGTTCACTATTTAGCTCATGGGAAAATTATTACTCGTCGTATTTTTCGTCCGATTGTGTTATCGTAGTTGATGGTTGTGATTTTTTCAGACTGTGTGTGAGAGGGCGAGTGAGGGAGGGAGGGGTCGCATATCGGATATATTTCAAGATGCCAGCTTTTTTTTAAGGATTTCAAATTATCAATGAAGGATTTTTGGTGAATAGATCATGGATTTAAACTTCCGAAATTTGAACATTGTGATAATGTAAATGGGTACCACGCTGGGAAAACAGTAGAACATAATACTACCAGTCTTGAAAATCGGAGGGCAAAGAAATCAAAAGTAATTTTATTGTGATGATTTTTTTTTGCTCAACATCAAAATTGAACACCCCTCAATTTTTCTGAACTGAAACGTAAAAAAATGATGAAATTTCTTCTTTTGTGTGTGTTCTTCTCCACAAATATTCGCTCCCCCCCTCCTACAACTTGATAAATTATATGTTAATTTAAGAAGTATTGAACCAAAAATTTGATCTCAAAATAATCGTACAACCTTCTCTTCAATGTTAGAAGTGTACTTTTTCTATTTCTGAAATTTTAACAAAAATCATTAAGTAAAGCTGAAGAAGTTAAATGTTTTGACATTTTAATGAAAAAATCATCCTTCAACCATGATCTTAAAGTTTTTGCTCTAAAGCAAAGCTTGTGCGATTTTCGTAGGATTTTTCATGCGTTAGTTTGGTCTGGATTCTGGAGCATTCAAAAGAACTAGGATATTTTTCCAGAAAATTCAGATGATTTTGAAACAGCAAGATGCCAAATTGCCAACTATTCACTTCCATATTTATTCAGAAATCAAAACTGTGTATTCTAAGGGGATTTTAGGCTTTATTTGGGTGGCTCCAAAAATCTATTGGGCAACCCCTCACTCACACTTTCTTTTGAAAATTTCTTACACTCATAATTTTTAAGCACCTATCATTGAAGAAATTTTCATCGAACGGGAAGTTGAAATTGGATTTCATTTTTTCATCCCTGAGAAGTGGGGGTGTAGCCGGATAGGAAAAAATATCAATTTTCTAATTTGAACAGCTCCAACAAAATCTTATAATACACACCGTATCAAAAATATAAATGTTTTCGACCAAGAAAAGAATATACGATGTACTTATGAGGTAAAGGACTAAATATTTATTTGCATTTTTTCGACTCAGACACTGGTACTCAATTTTTCCTACTCAAATTGCAAGATTTTCTTGAAAAAGCCATTAATTTTTCTAATTCTTCCATTCATACTTATCTTTTTACTTGATTTGAAAAAATTTTGAATGACGATTGAGGGGAGAGGACTTCAAATTTTTGATGCCAATACCTATTTTTCAATTTTTTTCGAGGAAAAGGCTCTCTTAAATTATAAATTGGTAGAATTTGGAACACTAGTCAGGTCTCAATTATACATCCGCGCGGGATACCTGTTGAAATTGATTTTATGATAGATTCTTATTCTAAACACTAAAACAAATAAATTTCGCTTGGATGCCTATTATTCCTCTCTTCCTTTTTCACAGGGTCCAACCCCAACATTTCAAACGTGTGTACCGCCTAATCTATGGGTCGTAATGAAAAAATGTTCAAACAAAAGTTGTTTCTCAACACCTAATCTACATTTTCATTCCTCATCAAAATCCATTTTGGAGCAACTCCTGCCGCCCAAATTGGTGAAACGTTTTTTGAGAAAACTTCAGAATCACGTTTTCTTCATTTTTAACGAAAATTTTTGGAAATACGGAAAAATTTGTAACCACCAAAAATATTCAGAATTAAATTTACTTTCCAATGAAATGTTTCACGGCCATTTTCCTTAACTTTTCCTGGCAGAATGGACCTCTCCCCCTCCCCCTTATCTCAAAAGTTGGACCCTCCAAAAAGATTTGCTCCAAAATGAATTCAGATACCATGTGAAATTGTACACCACAATTGAAGAACAGAAGTCGTTCGTTTTTTTTTCAGGTGTCCAACTTTTGAGATATGGGGGGAGGGGTCCACTCTGTCAGAAAAAGTTGAGGAAAATGGTCGTGAAACAGTTCTTTGGAAAGGGACTTCGATTCCAAATACTTTTGGTGGTTACAAATTTTTCCGTATCTCCGAAACTTTTCGTTGAAAATGAAGAAAACGTGATTCTGAAGTTTTCTCAAAAAACGTTTCATTTCCAAATTTGGGCGGCAGGAGTTGCTCCAAAATGGATTTTGATGAGGAATGAAAATGTACATTAGGTGTTAAAGAACAAATTTTGTTTGAACATTTTTTCGTTACGACCCATAGATTAGGCCGTACACAGGTTTGAAATGTTGGGGTTGGACCCTGTGAAAAGGGGAGAGAGGAATAATTGGCATCCGAACGAAATTTATTTGCTTAAGTGTCTAGAATAAGAATCAATCATAAAATCAATTTTATCAGGAATCCTGCGCGGAAGCCTTTTTTTGTACAATTGAGACCTGACTACACTTGTAATCTGTAAAATGCATTTTCACCAAAAATGAGTGTTTTTTGACTGATAATCAGGAAATTTTACTGATTTGTCGTGTTTTTTCATTTATAAATCAGCGAACTTGTGAAAATCCCCGAAACACTGTCGAAATTGCTGCATAGTAATCAGTAAATTTTTTTTTTATAAATCACTTAATTTAGCTGAATTTTCTTGAACTACAATGTTGAATGTTCATCAATGATACCATATTTCCGTGTTTCAAAATGGAAATTCATGTTGCTGGTTTAAATTGCCAAACAGAGACCAGATATGGTCAAGAATCTGGAGGGATGAAAATGTAGATATTGTCGGCTTACATCAGAATTTGCAGACTTTGAGATTTCTGGATTCACTTGAGAATTTGCCGGATTTTTGAGAAAATTAGTAGATTTTTATTAATATGTATAATTACGCTATTATGCTGACTTCAATGGGAAGTGGACTGGACTGTCCCCTCACACCTCCATTGTTTCCTCTCTGTTGCCAAATTTTTTTTCAGTTTTACTGATTTTACTTGTGAGGGCAAAACATCAAAAAAAATTGATTTGTGGGATGAAAAATCAAAAAAATTCGTGATTTTTCAAAGAATTGTCTGAAATGCGTAGATAAATCAAGTTTGAAAAACAAAAGATCGTAATTTATTTTTGAATACAGTAGACAGTAGACTCCCGATTATCCGACATAATTGGGGTGCGCGGGAAAGTGTCGGATACTCAAAAAAGTCGGATAATCGAAAAGTTCAGTTTTTTTCAGAAAAAACGTAACAAATGAGTTCTTGAAATGCAGGGAACATGCATTTATTTTTAAAATACTTCAAAGCCAAAATTAAAACAATAGAACTAAAATCTAAAAAAAACATCACCTCGATATTTTTAGGTTAAAATCTAAAAACAGAAATACTTGAAAGAAATCACCTTTTCTAAGACAAAATCATCAATTTTTTGAAAAAAAGTCTGTTATAGATTTTTGTCCCAGGACATCAATTTTTTTCAGAGCCTTTGCAAAGTTCGACTATTTGCAAAAAATCATAAGTCTTCGCGAAGTGACATCTTTCTGCTTTTCCAAAACTCGCAAATTTTCATTTCCCACTGCTTTCCAGTACCATACCAGATGGTGTGAACGTTTTTACATACAAATTTCTTTGGTTAGGAGCTAAATTTAAAATAAGTCGGATAATAAAGCATTATCCGACATTTGGAGGTTGGATAATCGGAAGTTGTCGGATAATATTTTTTGATCGGATAATCGAGATGTCGGATAATCGAGAGTCTACTGTATTTTAAAGAACAATTGGTATGATGAGGAGGGAAGATTTCTTCCTTCTCCTCAAGATAGATCCTAATGTTTTAATGTAATAGATTCGTTGAGACTTTTATTTTTTGATAGATTCGTTTTTCAAGGATCTAGTATCTTGAAAAACTTTGTTTTGGCATTCTAAGTCCATTTTTCCAGCTTAAAACCGAAAACCCAACAAAATCCTTGTGTTGCAATTTGTCATAACGGAAATCGTATCTTCATTGCTAGATCGCTATCAAATCGTGGGATTTTCTTGGTTAATATTTTCAATCTGCACATTTTCACGTAATCGTCCAATTCATCCGTTCGGACTCGTAATTTGATAAATGTTTGGTCTTAATTTGAGGTATTAGCCCGACACAGGGTACTTAGTCGTCGTCGTTATTAAATACGCTGGGATTCGTCTTGTGAATAGCAAACGGTACTTTGTACTATAAGTGCGATGATATTTCGTAGTCACGATTCGATGCCATTTGTAGGAAAGATTTTCTGGTAATTTCATGTTTTTATATTCATATCGCATTCGTTTTGAAATCGTGTTTATTCGCCGGTGAAATGGATTAGAAGAGAATGTTTACCTGGGTATTGTTGGCATTGCATTGTCCAGCTGTTATTTCTGTATTGTTAGATACGTACGTGGATATGATTTTATTTTACGATTGGCGTCTGCGCGGATTTGTTTTTTACCAGTTGCGTCTTCTCGTACGAGCTTCGACGTCGATAAAGAAGCGATTTTTACGACTCGTGGAGTCGATTTATTGCGGGTTATGAAAGCCAGCTCAAAGGTTTCTCTTCTACTTTAGTCATTCAAATCGATTTATTCGAATTGCCCCGTTGTGTAGCACATTTTTATAGCGGACTCGATTCGACGACAGAAGAAGGCAATATCGGTGTGTGGCGGCGTTGAAAATATGTCTGAAATGCGAACAAACCAGCTCAACGTTGGTACACATTAGAACGAGATGGAGAGTACAGAATGATCTGAGGATGCTTAGTACGTGCTCGATTGTTGCTAGAAATTGAAAAAAATCTCATTTGTCATTTGGTTTATTGGCGAAGATAAATACGCGACGGATCTAACGAAGAAATTATCCATCAAGGTCGTAGCGCGGTAGCATTTAATACGACGCCTTTGACGCGGTTGAATTTACGACAATGGCCTCTTATCTAGGAAGTTATTGAAGCCATCAGCACGGGTTACTGGCGCAACGAGCATAGTTCAATCACCGTTTTCCGTGCTGCAGGATTTGTGAAGTTGCATGTACGCGCAGACCGAAAGCCGGAGGAAGCGAGACGAAGTTTCAATGATGTTGAGCAAAAAATTGCGAATGTGGAATTTGCTACGCTCTCACCGGCGATAACTGTCTCTCTCATAACGCAGCTATGTCGTATACGCTTTAATCGAACTCCAATAACGCGGACACGGATTGTCCACCGGTGTTTGTTGAGCACTCCCGACGGTTCTTCCGATGCGGAGGCCTGTGGCACGCCGGTGCATAAAGAACGCGTTCCATCGAATTGGGTAATTGTTTTGATGGTATACGAATTACGCAATTGGCACGATGCGATACTTCTGTATTTACGCTTTGTCCGGTCCGGTGCTCCGGACTCTCCTCGAGTGGTCGTAATGAGTTGGAGAATTTCGAGTGGAATTCTATCCGTAAGAGTACTCGAGGATACGGTAGGCAATGTAGATACAGGGAAATGATTCCAGGTGTAATTTTTACGTCGAATGGGGTTACGCAGGTCGTTTTGATCGATTAATGTGCGAACTTCGAGATTAACGAGGAATTTAAATATTTATAGAAAGTAAATTTTGACTCGACATTGATGAGGTATCAGCGATACGAAGACGTGTTATTTTTATTAAAATGTATTGCCGAACGAGTTTTCTAGGCTGCAGTAGAGCTAAATAAAGCATAATTTTATTATACTAATCAAAATATGTAATCGGTCGGCATTGTGCATTATGTGACCGGTTATGCTGTGCATAGTTGGAGGTTTATTTATGATTTTTTTATTAAGATCGTAATTTTTCGTATCTGATGCTGGAGTATTTTTCGCTGCTATTTTAATCGTCCCCGGATACGATAATTTTATTATGAGATATGTTTACGTATTTTGGAGAAAGTATCTATTATGTTTTTTAGATGATGTCTTAGTCGAGTTATTAATGTGATTTTTTTTCTTTCGTTTGTTTCAGGTGAGTTTTCGTTGGTTGGAATTTTTATATTGTTGTTGGCTAAGTAAGTAGAATTTTAATTTTAGATAATGGCCGTGAAATTGAAGGGTCTGATATTTTTGTAGCAGAACTACTATCAGAGTTCGTACGAAAATTCGAAAAAGGTACGAATATTGAATAGTTGACTGAAAAAGTATGAATTTTCGAAGAAAAAGTTTAAAAAGAACGAAATTTTTTCACAATTTGATCTACGAAAATAATTGTTTTTGGACGTCGGACGTCGAGGAGTCATTCGTCCAGAAAAATACGAAAAAAGTACGAATATTGAATAGTTGATACCGAAGTATTAAAAAAGAATGAATTTTCGAAAAAAAAAAAGGTGCAAAATGTATAAATTTTTGGTGAATTTTGATATTTGAAAATCAGGGCTGCAAGAACGAACGAGAACGAAGAACAAAGAAAAAAAAATTGAGAACCAGAACAAGAACAACTTTGAAAGCGTTAAAAGAACAAGAATGAGAACGAGAACGAGAACGATGATTTCCTCTTTCGTTTTTTTCTTCACTTAACTTTTTTTTTCTGAAACAAATCATCTGTGATCCATAGAAAATGTAAATTGATGAATAATAGCAAATAAATGTCGTATGCAGTGATCCAATTAAATTCGATTCCCCACAAAATTAATTTTTGCATCGTTCCAATTTTTCGAACTTGTAATTGTAACGTTGTATGAGAAAAACGAAGAATCAAGAACTAAAAAGAACAAAAAAATAGAAAGAACGCGAACGAGAACGAGAACAAGAACAAGTTTTGAAAACCGAGAACGAGAACAACTTTTGGAAAAGGAGAACGAGAACGGGAACCAAAATTTCATCGTTCTCGCAGCCCTGTTGAAAATACCTAATTGTTCCTGGTCATTAAGGAATTATTCGTCCATAAAATAAAAGTACAAATTTTTTGGTTTTCAGTTTCGATACGAACGTTGTACCGGTACCATAGGAAAATTTTGTCCATTTTTTTAATTTTGGAAAAAGTGAAAAAAATGGAGTGGAAATGATAGATATCAAAATGAACAAACATTAGATCTGACCTTTGTAATGAAAAATTTCTGGTCTTCAAATCACCAATATTTTTTAAATTTTGAAAAATTCTCTCTTCGATTGTTTTCCATTCTAAAGGACTGATTTTTTACTTCTGAGATATAAAGTTGATAAAATCCTTGGAAAAAATTGAACTATTGAAGAATAAGAAGAGAAACTAATTTGATAAAGTCATAAGTGACAAATTTTCTGAGTTCTTGAATTTCCAATATTTCAGCCATCGATTATTTCAACATTCCTTCAATAATATTTCCAAGCTTAAATTTTCTCCCAAGTTTTTCTCAGCTTCCAAGTTCGAATTTTTTCAATTTATTTTTTCCGAGTTTTGTGAGCGCCAAAAACCGTTTCCAACTCGACAATCATGCACTTTTGTTCTAACTGGAAATGAAAAGACGTCAAAAGAAGGTGAAGAGATGTAATATCATCAATTTTCTTTGAAATTGACGTATTTTCATGATAAAATTGGAGATTAGAAGTTCATCGAGTTGGGAAAAATTTTGAAGTTGAAAGAACTCTGAAAAAATGTGCACAAGTGAAATAAATTGAACGTAAAAAAGTATAAGAAAATAGAACATTCAAAAAATTTGGAAAAATTTGAACTTCTGAATTCGTTTTTTAATCTTGAAATTTGAGATCTTGAAAAAAATTGGAAAATTTAAACTGGAAAAATAAATTATTTTAAAAGAGTTGTGAAAAATTGAATTTGTTGTAAAAATTTTTGGAATCAGAATTCGAAAAAATTGTGAGAAAATCAAATTTGTGCTTGAAAAAAGCGAAAATGCACCATAATTATGGTATACTATCACACGAAACAAAATCGTTCTTGCGGGAGAGTAAACAGACTCGGGTCAAGTTACGCCATAGCCAATTAAAGTTTTGATATTTATTAATAAACCCTCAATATGGTGTAATTTTTTTGAAAAATTCGTTGATTATTTTATTGATTTTTCTTACTAGAAAATTTGACAATAAGGAATTTGAAAAAATTGGTTGGAATTGCCTCTCAGTACCTCAAAAAGGCCTCCAGAAGAAAAATAAATGAAATTTTGATCAAAAAATTTCACATTTTTAAACTTTGAGGTATTTAGGGACGTGATACAGCCCTCCTAAACCAACTTTTTCGGATTCTTCGTGAAACTTTCAATAAAATTTTTTAAAAAATCGTTTTTTTAAAACATATACATTACGTTGGTTTCTTGAATTCATATTACATATAATCAAAAATTACCGCCACATAGTCCCCTTTCCCCTCCATTTCCCTTCTTTCGATGTCAATTTCACTGTAATTTTTTCCCTTTGTAATATTGTCATTACATAAGATCACAATCTGTCTGAAACATCATTCGGTTTACGTAAATTAAACGTATTTTTTTTCTCGATTTCACGATTAATTAATAGCGATTTTTATCGTCAGCAGTTTTATACTATTCATCGTTGTTAAATACCCACACCGGTAGTGGCGTTCTAAATGGGTTGATAGGTACATATAATTCAGTAAAATGAATTTGTTTTTCCCATCATTAAAACAAGTAGCTACATCATTATTTCGTTCTGGTTTAATAATTTCTTTGTGGTGGATATTGAACTCGCCGGCGTTGTAAAAAATGTTATAGGTATATTGTCGTTTGTGCAAATTTCGTAATCGTAAGATCGGCATGAGTTTCCATTACTTAGGTATATGATAGTACGAGTGTAAGTTACTTACCACTTACGTAGAATTTGAGATATCTTCGAGATTATTGTAAATGTTGATGAAATCGTTATTCAACGGAATGGAATTCATAAATCAATTCAAATATTGATCTAAACATCGAAGAGTTGATAAGATAAAGGGATAGTGATCGCCGGCGTGGAATTTTTTCGCAATTGGTTTAATTGAAGTTTTGATGGAATATTGAGTTGGAGGTTTTTACTGCGTTGTTTCGACATTCGAGATTTAGGCCAGGAATGCTTTTTTATGGTTCATTATTGCGATGCACGATTTGATCTGAAGATTTTGAAATGATAAAAAGGGTTTTCTTTTCGGGTTGGGAGAATGGGTGTCTTAAGGTTTGGGTTTAATTGCTGCCGTGTGTGTCGTAATTCGAGAAACTTTGTAGTTGGAGTGAAATTTATCAATTTTATCGCAAAGTTTGTCGTTTTCTTACGATTTTTATGAAATTCTACGGAGCTGCTGATTTATTATTTGGATTTTTTGAGTATTATTGTGAGATATTTGAAGGTTTCAAATCACTCATTTTCGACTGTATTAATTTTTTGAATGAATCGATTTTCGTGTAGTTTTTTTAATTTCTGCTGTCAGCTTCGAGGTTCAAGTCATTTTACTGTGGAAAAATTCTAAAATTTCCGATCAAAAGCATTTCAGGGAAATGTTGCTATCGAAAATATTTTTTCTAAAATATGAATGAAGTATGTAAAATCTTGTTCAAAGATTTCTAAGTTCAAAAACTTACGCAAGAAATCTAAGGTTTTTGTTTTTTTTTTTGTTTTTTGGCCAAATTTGGTGGCTAAAGGAGTCAGATTCTAAGAATAAGTTGAAATTCGTACTCGAGGTCACAAAAAATCTCTTACATAAGTGGTGTCACGTATCATTTTCAGTTTGTTTGAATAGGTAATTTTAGGACTCCACGAACTCTGCTGTCATAAAATCATGAAAAAGATAACAGTCGTTCCAAAAATTATGACTTAAAAATTCTTGCTTAGGTTCAAAAAATTTACTCAAGTGATCTTAATTTTTAAAATTTCAAAAAATAATTATTTCTGAACGCAGGGTATGCTGATTGGACCAAATGAAATTCCATAGACCTTTTTCGTTTTGTGCATAGAAGTTATAGTTTTTTTGAAGTGGGGCCATTCATTAGGAAGCCTCAATTCACTTCCATGGTGTCATGTGAGAATTGATTAAGTTCAATGGTTTAGCAGCCCTGCAAATCTTGCTTTTGTCTTGCTTTTTTAAAATCAAAAATGTCAAAATGCAGGGTGTCTACTGATACAAAAATACGAAAAATGCACAAAATTCGTTAATTACCATAAAAAGTACGAAAACCCGTCTAAATTGTACGAAAATTACGAAATTGATGCAAAATTTTAAGAACGAAAATTATTGACGAAAAATATTTTTTTCAAAAAATTTTCGCCCAGTCTTTTTAAATATGTAAATTAAAAAAAATTGTGTCAAAAAATAATACTTAAAAAAAATTCTTACCATCTTAGATTCTTAGCTTCACATTCAAAAGATATATTTCTTGGGAAAAAAATCATTTTCCCAAATCGATAATGAAGCCACTTTTGTCCCTAAATACATAACTCGAGAAGTTCAAAGATTGAAAAAATGAACATTTTGATGGCCACAATTCTCTGTTTTAAAAAAGATTTGTCCTCGCTTCGCTCGAGCACACGTACAGTTTCACTACGAAAGATAAATTGAAAAGGGAGGTAAAAAAGTTGTAGTATTTCGTTTTCTAATGAATTGGCAAAGAAGTATTTATAGGAAGGAGATTGCAAAGTTTCAACTTTCTTTTGACGATTAAAATTTTGGAAAAAATAATGAAATTTTAGATTTCAAAATTCGTTTAGTGCAAAAATTTTCGCCCTCGCTTCGGCCGAGATTGAAAATTTCATTTTTTTAATAAAATAATTGGTATTTTTAGAAGTTGCACTGCATCAGTTTGAAATTGACTGGGCTTCATAGAGTTGGGGGGGGGGGTGGATAGTTTCTATGATTTTTATATACTTGGTTCAAATTTACGTAGTGCGAAATTTTGCTATCAAAGTACGAAAAAAGTGCGAAAATAGTACGAATTTTGGTTTTTGGACTCCAGTAAACACCCTGAAAATGTCTTGCTCTTTTCTCTTCTTTTTCAATCATGTTTCGAAATTTTCAATTTATGACCTGCTTGAAATCCTAATTTTTCATTATGATATTTTGTTACATGTTGTTTTTGCTGAATGAGTTTATCTACATTAATTTTTCTCATGTTTCTTTTACCTTCCTTCCCTGTAATGAACATTTGAGTTCATGATCGGAGGCAACATCTACATGGCATCTTCTCCTGACATAATCTCTCTTAAAAGTCATCTTCACAAAAAAAAGATTTGTGCTCGGTTGTTAAGAACTTGCGGTATAATTCTGTCTTGTTTATCAGATCAGAATTAAAGGACTAATTTTTTAAATAATTTGCAATAATTATTCTTAATTTTGATTGAGTTTTGGTATCTACTTTTTTACTCATTTTAAACAATGACGATAAATTGATAAACTAAAATGATATGTGACCCGTGCAGGGAAAAGGTACCTAAAGTCGGATTTTTCAAAAATGAGTTTTTTGACTTAAATGATAGGGGAGACTATGCGGTACATTTTAAGACCTGGATGAGCATCCTAAGTCAATTTTTCGCTGAGATAGAGACATTTGAAAATTAGAAAAAATCATGACTCTCAAAAAAAAAATAATCGAAAAAACACGTTTAAAGCTGCGTAGAGGTCTGAACTACCTAAAAAAGCGAAAAAAAAATTTTTGAAAAAAATTGCCCATTTTTTATATTTTTGTCTCTAACTCAAAATTATGTTTTCCGACTTTAGGTACCCTGTCCCTGCACGGGTCACATATGAGTTTCAGCTACTTGAATTTTTACTTTTTTACTTGAATTTTTCAATCATTTTTATCTATCAATATAATTCTGTGTATTTACTTCTATGGCCAAAAATTAGCAAAAATTTTGCCTTAGTAACAAAAAAAATTGAAAATTGTAAGAATTTTCAACATTTTGCACTTTTTTAAGTAATCAATGATAATATGAAGAAGGGTTCTTTTTGGACAAATTTTAAGCAAGAAAAATGTAAGAAAATGGCAAGAATTTTCATTTTTCAGATTTAGTAGATACCTTGTATGGGTACCTACAAATCAACGAAATTGAATGACGTTATCAAAACTGGTACATAACGTATAGGTAACTAACGAAGTTTCAATCAAAATTTCATTCGAATTCTGTTCGAAAAAAATTGAAAAAATTCACATCTTTGGATTTGATAACTGGAATGATATTGGTTTTCAATCACAAAAAATATGTACCACACCGACCACACGAAAAGAAGGATCATGATGACGTGTAAATTTTGTACTCTTTACACATGTATTTCACCTAAGGGAAGTAAGGATAAAATTTTTGAAAATAACAGTCTAAACTGTAAAAAAAAGTATGACTGAACAAATTGAATAAAATTTTTTTTTGAAAAAAGTCATGGCTTTTATGACTTTTTTCTTCAAAATTTCATAACTTGTAGGTAGACACCAGATATTGAAAAATTTTTCAATTTTGATGATCAATTTTGGACTTGAATACTCTCGTTATAAATTTCAGTGTTGTAAGAACCGAATTATTTGGTTTCCGTTCGGTTCTGTTCTGAAAGAAAATTTTGTTCTCTGTTTCAGTTCTTGGGTTTCGTTCTTGGCATTTTCGTTCCTGTTTTTGGTTTCGGTTCTGTTCTTTTGTTTTTGGGATCTTTGTTTCGGTTCTGTTTCGGTTCTCCATTTTTTTTGGTTCTTGGTTTCCGTTCCCGAACCGTTCTTTTCTGTTCTGTTCTTTTCGTTTTTCAAATTTTTTTTCCTCTTTCAATTTACCATTTTTTGGTTAGGTAGTTGTTTTTTCAAATTTGTATGGTCATCAAAATTAAATAAAAATTGTAAGAATATAAGAATAATAATGATGAATGAATGTGGTAAGTGCGATCACAAAACAGAGGTGAACGAAAAATTTTTCAACAAAATCTTCAAACCTATAATTTTAATTTGTTTTAAAAATTGAAAAATTTTTGTCATACCATCAATGGGGGTCGAAACAACAGCTCATTAATTGATGAATTTTTTGAATGAATTTTGATGGGCCCCATTCTCAACGAAAAATGTCACAAAATGAGGCGAAAAAAATTGAAAATTAAATTTTTTTCAAAAGTGCCAAAAAAGTTTCCATTTTCCATTATAGTCCAGGCAAATAAGAGAAAAAAATTAATATACCAAACTCCAAAAAAATTCAGGCCCAATTTTTTTTTGTGAAAACTGTTCATAATGGTCCATTAAACAACATACTAAAATGTTGCTAAAATGTCCTCCCCCAAAATCGTCCGCAGTCCCCAGGAGAGGGGTAAATGCTTGCTGAAAACCGGGTTTTTCGTGAATATCTCCTCAAATAACGATAAGCTTCAAAATTGAAAAATGGTTATGAATAATTATGTTCTACATGTCATTTACTATAAGATAAGTCTTTTTTTTTTCAAAAACCCTCACTTTGGAGGCTAAAAATCAATGGTCGCCTATTTTTCAAGTATTTCCAGTTTTTTTCGAAATAATCGAAAATACGAAGTAATTTTTTACAGTGAAAATATTTCGATGTCAGCTACTAAGGGGTGGAATAGTCGCTGAGTTCCACGAATAGTCGTGGTGGAGGGGAGGGATTTACCTACTCGAAAAAAACGTCTAAGTAATCGAGCTTATGGAAAGAATAGATGATTGAAACGAAGTGTTAATAATTATGCGTGATACAGAACATTTTTTCGCATCATACGGATTCAAAATTGCATAGGTAATCACGTAATCAGTCGTAATTTCGATTATTTCAAAAAATACTAGAAATATTTGAAAAATAGGCGTTTTTTCACCCTCATTGCATTTTTTTGGGCTTCAGTATTTCTTCACGTCATAATTTGAAAAGAACTGAAAAGAACAGAAAAGAACAGAACTTAATTTGGTTCCCGTTCTGTTCCCAGTGTTCTCACACTATGGTTTTTTGTTCCCGTTCAGAACCTAAAGAACAGAATTTTTGGTTCCGAGTTTTCGGTTCTGATTTCGTTCTTTCATTTTTAGGTTTCGGTTTTTGTTCGGATTTCGTTCATCCTAAAAATAGCGTTAATTTTGTTTTTGGTTTCCGTTTCCGTTCCTGTTCTTTTCGTTCTAACAACACTGATAAATTTACAATAATATGCATTATTCTTTTCAATTGAAGATTAAGCTTGACTTTTCCCCCCTCCTCCCCCCATTTCGTATAGGTAATCAGCCTACCTCTTAAACCGGATGAATGAATCATTCTGTACCCATTACAACTAATTATTCTCACTATTACAAAATTCAGAAGAATTACCTACCTATATATCTTGTAAAAATATAATTTCAAGGAAATCCAACTCCACGCGTTCAACTTTCATTTTCCTCGTCCTAATGGAAATGCTGATTTTCTTTCATTTCGACTCGGGATGTACTTACTACTTACACTTAAGTCTTCTTACGCACGATACAGGTACATATTTATGTCATTGGCAGTACAATATGAGATTGTTTAACGGTAATTGTCTGGTTTCATTCTGTTGCAAGTTATTTTCCGGCTCAGTGATACCTAAATTACTAATGCACATTCCGTTCGATTATTGATTACTTTTGCATACCTGTTTGACATTCACGTATCGATATTATTACGATTACCGTGTAATGTGCATCACGTTATTCGCCCGGTTCTGCGACTACGTATACTTATGCGATATAAAAATGCATCCAAGTTACTCTTTTTACGTGGTGGACGCACGTGTGTGGTTTTTTTTCTTCTTTCCTTACAACTTGAAGTGGAATCTAAAAGGAAATGGCTGAACGCCTACATATTCGTTTGTGTAATCTTCACATGCGAACTACACAGTACTCTACGAAGAGTATGAACGCTTATCAGCCCAGATGATAGTGTTCTAGACATTGACCTCTTTCTATATGTATATTATGTTTATGTTTTAATCGTTCCTTATAGTATGTTTTTCTTTTTATGCATTCTCAGTCTATGTCTTGGCGCGTCAGTGTCATTTGGTGAAAGGGTTCTTGTACCGATGTTGCAACAGGCTTTTTTACCCATTTCCTGAGTCGATTGTCCGCAGCGAGGCGAAATGAGCGGTTAAATTTCATATTTTTTTTTTCTCAGCCGACTTCCTCGTTTGAGTTCTGTTGACGTCACCGGAGTGAAAACAGATGCAGTTTGGAAATCTACATGTACAAATAAGCCTATAGAAAAAAAAACAATGTGAAATTCTAGGTAGAGTCAAAATCGTGTTGATATAGCTTTAAGGAAACAGATGAAAAAGGAGCCGAATCATTTGCATTAATCGGGCATGGTAATTACGATCACATCTTAATACCGAGAAACAATCGAGAATAATTCGGTTAAAATGCCCCAGGCTGAAAGAACTCGTTAGCGTTTTTACCTCGGCCATTGAGAATTTGTAGATGGATGTTAACTAGATTTAGATGTAATTTATGCATGACTCGTTGAAGAAAAAAAAAACGTTGTCTCCATTTCATATTACGTAAAATTACCGCAAGTACGAGGTTCGACTACTGTGTTTGTCAAGTCGTAAGTAGATATATTCGTTTGTGTATTTTGTATAATGCAAATTGAACGAGGAAACCGGGCGTAGGCACGATTTCGCGATTGTTCAGTTCGACTTCTCGTATGTGGCAAAATTCGGTCTCCGAGTGAGAATCGGTTCGGTATTGCGAACATTCAGAAGTAGGTACGCAGAAGTCATTGCGGTTTAATGGCTCGTTATTTTATGCAGACGTTGGCTGGCGTTTTTAGTGCAGTATTTAGGATAAATGTTTACGACCCATCGAAGTACTGAGTGGTAATGATTGCCGGATACGAAGGTACCAGCGTATAGTTTCGTTATCGATGTAAAAATGTTCATCTAATCGATGTTTAATATATTTACCTATATTACGCTATTAATTTATCCGTAGGTGCGTTGGGAAATACGTACAGGATAATTTGGTTTTTTTATTGTGCCCATAAAGCGCCAGGGTCTGGGGTAATGATGGAAAATACACGTAGAAAGTAATTTAAACATCTCATTTGAAACACAATAGAGAGGTATAAGTTGCCTATACGGAATTATCTTGTAATTTTGAAAGGTTTAATAAATGCTCGGCCTCGCGAGGGGTGTTGGAATAATTTTACAATGAGCCACCGTCGTCGTGTCGCGTACCCAAAACTTTCTCTTTTGGATGATTTTTTTATTCGTATTATTTTGATAGTCGATGTCCAATTTAACCTTTCAAAAGAGAATGAGAATATCGGAGTAGATGAACTTTTTTGTATGGTACTGTGTGTAAAGTAGAGGTACGTTGTGGCCATTTGGTTGATTTTTTTCGAGTCGTTAGTTCGCTCGAAGCGTATTAGAAACCGTTTAATTAATTCCCGCCGCCGCTGTCGCCACCGGTGCTGAGGCCGCGCCGAGTCGGCTATTTTGACGGACGTTTTTTAAGGCGTTCGGGGAATGTTTGGAGGTCGCGTGATGCCGATGTGGAGGGATTTTTGGATTAGATTGAGATGCAGGTTTGATGGATGGGTTTTTAATTTGAACGAGGTTTCGGTATGAGGTATGAGGTGACGTGGAGGTTGGATCGAGTGGTTTATTGTGTTTACTTAGTGAATCGATGCCGAAATTGTGAAATATCAGGATAGGGTGGTCAGAAAATTTGAAGTTTTGTGTTCTACGAGGTGTCTAATAAGTAGGGAACGGATTTATGTGAAACTGCTTGTTTTTCTAAGTTGAAGATGATGGGGTATATGGTCAAAATGTGCGAATAAAAATTTTTTCTGTAAAATGAGCTCAATTTGATATTACACACTGAGAAAAATGGAGAATGAAAAATGAATAGAAAGTGTTGCAAAAAATTATAAATTTTATTCAAAAAAAATAAATTTTATCCAAAAATAATAAATTTTATCAAAAAAAATAAAGTTTATCCAAAAATAATAATAACGGGGCACCATTCGCAAAATTAGCAATTTTTATCAAAAAAAATAATAAAATTTATCACGAAATTTGGTAAAGTTTATTGCATAGAAAATAAAGTTTGTCTATTTTGCGATAAATATTATTATTTTTTGAATAAATTTTACTAGTTTTGTGAATGGTGCCTTTTTATTATTACGTTTAATAAAATTTATTATTTATTTTTTTGAGTGCATATTTTGAGCTAAAATGCATATTTTGACATATTTCAAAAGTTTAAAGAGCATTTTCCGGCCATTTTCACTAATTTTTTGCATATTTCACAATATTTCGAAAATTTCACCACACAATTTCGTTTTTCAGCTATTTTTTACTTACTAGCAAAAATGACAATCCTGCGAAAAAATAGCCGAAAATTTAAAAAAAAAATGTTCCTCGTGAATTAACGCATTTTTCTGTTGCCAATAATTTGTAATTTGAGTGATTTTGATCTAATTAAACGATTTTGGGCGATTTTAAGTGTTATTACCATGTTGTTAAGCTAAAAAAATCCTTTCCAGGGATACCTATCTTGATGTTGCATATTTTACATCTTTCGAGATTTTAAGTGCATATTTTTGCATATTTTGAACGTCAAAAATGCATATTATATGGTCATATTTGAACTTTTTTAGAGCATATTCCTCTCTCTACTAACAAGGTTAAGAAACGCCGGGATGTCCACTTTCTGGAAAATCTGGTCAAGTCAGGAAAATGTCAGGAAATTTTGGAATTTTTTAAAAATCCGAAAGAAGAACAGATCATCTAGAATGTGTTTCTTTGCTTATTTTATTATAAATTTTCTCAAAAAAATTCCCCTCACTACGCTAATTTACACTCTGTCTTTCTGCAGAATTCATTCAATTTTTTTTTTGAAATCGAGCTTTTTAATAACTGTGATAAAGAAGGATGCCATGATGCCTTTGACCACGATACTGAAAAAAAAAGGAAGGGAAAGGAAGAAAATTCGAATTATTAGTCACGTTTTAGAAATTTCGATGAGGAAAAAATTATGAATTTTCAACTCTTTAAAGGTGTATTTTCGCCCTAGCTTTATTGATGTTTTATTGATTTTTTATTTTCTGGGGCAAGCCGAAAAGATTTGCAGTTTTTGAGGGTGGGGGGGGATAATGAATTGGGAAAAAAATTTAATGTTCAGCCAAAAAATATCCAAATTTTCATTCGCATGATGGTAAACACTCTGAAATAATTTGTTTCATTTTTAAAAACTTTTCCAGTTTATACTTTTTATTTTTATTTTCCTCTGTGATAGATTCAAGTTCTTAAGTTTTTATGCGGGAGAGGGGGTTCAAAAATTTTTAAAATTGAATTTGAGTAGTTTTTTGGCCGAAAAATAGGCATCTAAAAATCTCGTAAAGAGTAACTATATGGTAGTCATTTTTGAAAAAAAATCATTAGACACCGTGTTTTTCAAATCATTTTTCTATACACAATTTCGGGTTGTTAGTAGCTAACGTAAGTACATCGTTCATCACGAGAAAAAAAATGACCCCCCTCCTCCGTCCTCCATGATTCATGAATATCATATGCTAGAGGTCTGGAAAACTTCGAATAATTGATCCGGAAAACCTGGAATAGTCGAAAAAATTATTTCTGAAATATTGTGGACGTCATGAACATGAAAAGTCATAATTTCAGGACAGTCGTGAAATCAGTTCGAAGTTATCCTTCAAAAAATCAACATGAATCTTTTAAAATTTTCATTTTCTCTTCTATTTAAGTAGCACTGCAGAGAATTGGTTATTATTTTCACAAAAAAAAACTCACAAAAATAGAAAAGCCAATCCAGTAGATCCCTTGATTGGTATTTTTGGAAATTTTCATGATCAAGAATTGGAAATTGTTTTTTGTGGTGTAAAATATATTGACCATCAACTTCGAAAGTTACCCTCTCTCTCAACCATTCCATTGCAGGAGTTGCAGGTGTCCGGAAATTTTCAATTTTTTGCCTCTTCAGTAATGCCAATTTGCGTTTCTCTTGCCTGCAGCTGAGAGAACCTGAGATTGATATTACTTATTTTATTTTTCAAACTTACTCAGATTTTAGTTCTGTGTAACTTTTATTTCAATTTTTTTCGTTTAGTTATTTTTCAAAGAATTATTGGCAATTTTCAATCTCAAAACTGGTTCTCAAAATTGCTGACTCGTTAGAGTAGCTCTAAAAGAGTTATTTTTACTCCAGTTTTTTGATTTTGTATTTTCTTCCTATACTTTTTTCACCTTTTAGCTTTGTTATCCTCATTTTTCACTCCTTCACTCATTTCTACTCCATTACGATTCATCATTCACATGGAAAATAAAAGTACTTACGCTTTTTATGTGTTGACTTTTTTAAAGAAGAAAATATTTGATTTTATCATTTTTAATTCAGTATATTCTCTCTGACTCTGCAGAATCAAAAAGATTGCTGTAAAGTTTGATCCCTGATAGGCGTTTATATTAAATTATTAGCTTCCTCCCCTTCCCTCATTAAATTTGAAGCTCACTGTTGATTTCTTGTATACACGCATCTTCAATGATGAATTGATGAGACATCGAAAACAAGAGAAATTCTACCACTTTTCGCCATAGTTCTCTCTCATCGATTAGAAAATCTTGATCAAATACGAAGGAAAAAAAGTACATTTGAAATTCAAAAACTATATATCTTCTGCAATCATTTTCACTTTTTAATTTAATCAATCTGGATAAGACGCCGGGAACATATCGATGGGAAAACTCAAGTCAGCCGATTGTTGAACCGGTTCATCACAAGTAGCTAGTTTGGATTATCAATGTTCCAAAGAAGAAAAAAAATCATAAAATAAAAAGTTCGAAAATAGTATCAACCCGAAGCTATACGTTTCTACTATTTTACATGTACAACACGGGTCTAGGTACATATTTGTATCAAATCACATCGCAATACTTCAATCGGCTTCGGGATAAATGGAAATATAATCGTATGTAGGTATATGAATTGCAAAATTCATCGCAGACTGTAAAGAGGCTTGTGTTTGAATCATTTATCAGTGTCGAAATCAATGTAACAAGTACCCAGCTAACGATACTCTGAGGCTAGTTTTTGATCCGAGATGCGCGTTAACAACGGTTCGATGGAAAAAATAAAAAGCGAAAGCACCAAATCTTAATTATATGTGTAGTTATGCGGTATTAATGCGTGTAAGTGTTGAATATCAGAATCAAAAATATCATACGTTGGATGATTTTTATCTCGAACTGGAATACTTTCGATTTCGTCGGTCTCGGTGTGTGAGGAAATGGAAGTAAAGATGCGTCAGCGAATGTTTCGTTCTTCTTTAGCGAAGCTTATCAATCGAAATTTGAAGTTTTGGAATCATTAGCGATCCTACTGCTGAAATTACGATTACGTAAGGTTAATTATAGGATGTTAGAAAATGCGTATATTGAAGTGAAAATCTGCAGTCTATGTCGTGAAATTGATTAAAACTTGAGATAAAATCGAAATTCGTGATTTGCATTCTTCGTGCTGATTAGTCTACAGACCAAACAGCAAAAAGTGTTCAACCACTGTCCATTTTTTGGGGCAAAAAAATTTACTAGACATAATGTAGGTACTGGTTCAGCATTCCCAAAACCGGCAAAAAAATTTTTCTAACCCTGCACATAACAGGGGGGTGGGTCAAAAGGGGGTATTTTTGGACCTAGGTCCGGGCAAAAAAATTCAAGTGAGGTTCGATAGAGTCGTGTCCCCTGATGACGAACATGCATTTTTTTCCACTGCACACCTGCACAATAGCAATTTGAGGCCCCTTAAATGCAATTTTTGGTCATTTTTGGTCTTTTTTCGCCCTATTGTGGCTCTGTATCCTCAAACGTGAGAGGGGGCAAATTTCTTTTGTCATATTCCGTTAGACTGAATGTTTATACGCCCAAAGCCGCAAAGTTGATCGAATTAAACCTGCAATATTCGAAGTTATTGAATTTTAATGTTGAGTAAGTATGAGTATTACTCAAATGTCAACTTCACGATTTTTGTTTAAAAAATAATTGTGCGACGTATTAAAATGGGTTAAAATTTCGCGCTGGATCCGAAAATGACGATAATTTTTTTCCATCTCCCCCCCCTGCACCCCTAATTAGCTCCCTTAAATTTTTTTTCTCGTTTTAGTGGTGCGACCTATCAAAATGGGTTAAAATCTCGCGCTGGATTCGAAAATGGCAATAATTTTTTTCATCTCCTCTACCCCCACCCCTAATAATCTCCCTTAAATTTTTTCTCATTTTAGTGGTGCGACCTATTAAAATGGGTTAAAATTTTGCGCTGGATCCGAAAGTGATGATAATTTCTTTTCAACTCCCCCCACCATTAATTAGTCCCTCAAATTTTATCCTTAATTAATATGTGGAAAAAAATTTGGCTTAAGTTTTAAAAATACAATGCTTAACAGAATTTGAGTAGGTATCTAATGAGTGATGACTTTAAACGTATTCTAAAAAATTACCAAAGAGTAACCGAGAATGAAATTTCAAAAATTAACAAAGAACCGAAAACTAGTATTATTACATTTCCTAAATTTGTTCACCCGGGTGTCCAAAAAAATTGGGTTTGTGAAAAAATCACGATTCAAAAAAAATCATGATACAAACGTTGTAAAGGATTGAAAATCCATAAATTTTTGTTCTACAACTTTTTTCTCTTTTAGTGAGTAATGAGTAATAATTTCATTAAAAATGATGAATTTCACTTTTCTAAATAAATTAACTCATAACCACTGCAAAAACGGGAAAAAGTTGTAGAACAAAAAAATGAGGAATAGTCCACTAAACAAAAACTTTCAAACATGTATTATTAGGATCATATTCGAATTATAGGTACGTTACATATCTATCAAATCGAGTAGAAACGTCAATTTGAATGCAGTGTCAAATTTTGACCTGTTTTAATAGGTCACACTATAATAAATGAGAAAAAATTTATGATGCTAACTAGGGATAGGGGTAGAGAAGAAGAAAAAAAATTATCATTTTAGAATCCAGCGCGAAATTTTAACCCATTTTAATAGGTCGCACCACTAAAATGAGAAAAAATTTAAGGGAGATTATTAGGGGTGGGGGTAGAGGAGATGAAAAAAATTATTGCCATTTTCGAATCCAGCGCGAAATTTTAACCCATTTTGATAGGTCGCACCACTAAAACGAGAAAAAAAATTAAGGGAGCTAATTAGGGGTGCAGGGGGGGAGATGGAAAAAAATTATCGTCATTTTCGGATCCGGCGCGAAATTTTAACCCATTTTAATATGTCGCACAATTATTTTTTAAACAAAAATCGTGAAGTTGACATTTGAGTAATACTCATACTTACTCAACATTAAAATTCAATAACTTCGAATATTGCAGGTTTAATTCGATCAACTTTGCGGCTTTGGGCGTATAAACTTTCAGTCTAACGGAATATGACAAAAGAAATTTGCCCCCTCTCACGTTTGAGGATACAGAGCCACAATAGGGCGAAAAAAGACCAAAAATGACCAAAAATTGCATTTAAGGGGCCTCAAATTGCTATTGTGCAGGTGTGCAGTGGAAAAAAATGCATGTTCGTCATCAGGGGACACGACTCTATCGAACCTCACTTGAATTTTTTTGCCCGGACCTAGGTCCAAAAATACCCCCTTTTGACCCACCCCCCTGTTATGTGCAGGGTTAGAAAAATTTTTTTGCCGGTTTTGGGAATGCTGAACCAGTACCTACATTATGTCTAGTAGATTTTGTTGCCCGCAAAAAAAAACAGTAAAATCAACTTCCCGAGCACTTTTTGCAGTTTGGTCTGTAGACTAGATAAGTTTTTTTCATATGAAAACAAATGTTTATGTGGACGTGATACGCAATAGAGATGCTATTTTTGGAAATCGATGTTCGATTGTGAAAATACCTGTACTTCGTTGTGTGGAAATCATCACGAAGAAGTTGCAAGTCGTAAATGAGATTGGGTTTAGATTGAGTTTACGTGAATAGATTCGAGGAGCTTTGAAAAATATTCAGGTTTAAGTTAAAAATAGCTAGATTTGGATTTCTTCTTTGAAAAATGAGATACAAAAGTTTTAGATGATGAGATTTAAGGAAGTGGGTCTTCAAACTCGTAAAAAGACTAGTGTAGCTTCTATTTTACCGGACTTCTCGAGTCTTTAATTAGGTCATTTCATGCAATTTGAACCGGGTTCGACCTTGCTACTAATTTGTTCCACCATCCGCACATTTACTTGGCTATTGAATATAATGTGCTGTTGAAAGCACGTGAGAAATTCATTTTTTTTTTGCATCGAGATCGAGCCTAGTTTTTCATTTCTTTATTTTTGAATTTCTTTATCATTTGATGCGTAGTTCTCAAGATTTTCAAATCATTGAATAATTTTTTAAATAACTTTCATTTGTCTTTTTTTTGGAATTATGGGTTTCTTTCGCGATTTTCATGGTGATTTTTGGTTATATTTTTCTAAATGAAAATTCATTTCGAATGTTGAATTTCTTGTTCTTCTATTCACGTTTATTTGAGGTCAAGAATTTGCGGATTTTCTGAATATTTTGACGATTTTTCTTCTATTTTAAAAATTTCAATTTTTTCAATTTTTCATCAAAATGAACTTCGATTTTGGTTACGAATAAAAAATCATAGGAGAAAAAAAATTTTCCACCCTTTGCCGTGACCAGGATTCGAACCTGGGTTATTGCGGCCACAACGCAAGGTCCTAACCACTAGACGATCACGGCTACCTCGGAGGTTGGAAGATTGGCTGTGGAAAAGCGAATTCAAGTCAAACTATCTCACGTCTGGAGTATCGTACAATGTCGAACAAGATTTTCACGCATTCGAACCGATTCAATGGAGATTCAATGGACCAGAACGATATACTTACATGTATAGTTTTATACCAGCCGATGCAGAGAGCGATAACAAAACGAAAATTTTTTCAATTTTTTTAAAGCTGTAGTCAATTTTAAATTTTTTTAATTTAAATTTTCTCAAAATTTATCCAACCTTGATTTTTTTAATTTTTTGATTTCATATTTTTATTACCTACTTTAAAAAAAAAATTCCAATTGCTTATTGAGTTTGGAAGAATTTTTGAAAAAAATGAAGTGGAAAACTTCTTTTAAAATTTTAGGTTGGGAAAAATTTTAGTGAATTTTTAATTGGAAAAATTTCATACAGTGAAAAAAATTTGAAGAAATTGAAAAATGTTTCCTACTGTACAATATTTTTCAAGTTAAACACAAGACAGTCAAACCTGGAAACTCGAATACCTTCATGACGTCACTACTCATACCACTGACTGCCGTTTCGACTTTTTTTTTCAAAGTCCAGATTATTTTAAGTAATTTTAAATAGTTTTGAATTTTCTGAAAAAGTTTTCCAACTCCAAATTTTTTCCTCGTAATTTTTTCAACTCCTAATTTTTTTCTCAGAAATTTCTCAACTGAAATTTTTCTCTAATGTTATTTTTCCACGTCCGAATTTTTTTCGGACGTAATTTTTCTACGACCAAAGTTTTTCTGAAGAATTTTTCCATTATTGAACTTACATCTTTTTTTGAAAAGAATGACTTCTGTTTGATTGACCTCGCAAAAATTTTATTTTCTCGCAATTTTCACATCTGAAACTCGAATTTTTTTTCTCAAAATTTTTATGGCGTCAATCAAACCAAAATCATTCTTTTCAAAAAAGATGAAAGTTCAACGATGGAAAATTTCTTCAGAAAAAAATTTCAGTGGAGAAAATTAAATTACATATGTCAGAAATATTTCAGTTGAGAAAATTCTGAGAAAAAAATTACGAGGAAAAAATTTGGAGCTGGAAAACTCTTCAAATAATTCTAAATCTAAACTGTTTAAAACTGACGTAAAATGTTCAACGGCATTCAGTGGTATGAGTAGTGACGTCATGAAGGTATTCGAGTTTCCAGGTTTGACTGTCTTGTATTTAAACAAGCAGGGTCGCAGGCGACCTGGCAATAGGGTTCCCGGAATTTTGATTTCCAGTGTTGGTGAATATTTTAAAAGAATAGTCAAAATTTGAAAAACTCGGAAAAAATTTTGAGGTTGAAATTTTTTTTAAATGTATGAAGTGAAGACCTTAGAACTTTACTCGAATATTTTTCACGAAGTCGCTATTCTCATTGGTTAAAAAAATAAGGTAATTACGGTAAAATTCTTATTTCTTATTTCCAATGTTTGTGAACAGACCCTAAGCACAAGACATTTAATTTTAATTAATACGAACAGTTTAAGTTTGAAAACCCTTATTATGAGAAAAGGGATCGAAGCAGGTGTGATTTGTTTAAAAAAATTTCAAAAAATTCAATGGAAAAATTCTTTTAAAAAATTTTGAGTTGGAAATTTTGAGAAAAAGAAAATTTTAAATTGGAAAGAATGTTGAGAAAACGCAAAATTGCCATTAAATTGCATAACATTTTGGGAAAATTGAAAATTCGGAATATCGGAATTGGAAAAAGGAACTACTCTACACAAAATAAAATTATCCTTCCCGTGTCACCCGTGTACTATAAATAGAGTTCTGTTATTGATTTCTCTCTTTTAATTGGTTTACTGGCGTGATGCAGCTTTACGTCATCGAAATGTGAGCCAATGACATTCTTCAATCGATCTAAAGAAAATCGCAAAGAAGAAGATGATGAATGAGTGATTTTAATAGGGTTCCACGGCCTCCGGAGGCCGGGAACCCTAAAATTTTTCTCAACTTTTCATTAAATTTTTTTTTAAAATGAAGTTTTACATCTTTCAAACATTTTTCAGAAGTCGGTGTATTATTCATTTTTGGTCAACATTTCCTTTTTTGAATGATTTTTTATTTATTTATTTTTTGATAAACAGTGATGGTTTGGTCAAAAAATTATTTTTTAGTCAGAAAAAATTTATTTTTGGCCAAAAGCTCTTTTTTGTCAAATATTCATGTTTTGGTTAAGAATTAATTTTTGTAATTTTGTCGGAATTTTATTATTTTTGCGTTTGAGATTCATTTATGGTAAAAATTATATTTTTTATAATGATGTTTTGATTCTTATCAAAAAGTCATGTTTTGGTCAAAAATTCATTTCCTGACAAGAAATTAATTTTTGTTCGAAAAATTTATTTTTACCAGAATTTCATTTTTTGTTTGACTTTAATTTTGTTAAAATTTGCATTTTTGTTCAAATTGTATTTTTCGTCGAAAATTCATTTTGTCTTTCGTCAAAATTTTATTTCTGCTTGAGCAATTCTGTCTATTTCATTCATAATTTCCCAGCCATCGACCTGCCATCCACAAAAACACCCAGCTTCGCCCATTCCCACAATTTATTGCCCGAAAGCAAAACCTCCCCCTTCGCCCCCTCACGATAAATTTCATTGTCTCGGTCCATTATGCAAATTCGCCTATTCACTGGATTTAAAGACTTGAACCGGGTTGAACACGAGGCAGGAGGTAACTCCGAGTACCTATATTTCGCGAATGACATGCCCAGCGAAAGCCAAAGCCAAGCCAACTCCAGATCCGCGAACTCGAAACGATTTACGTAATAAAACGCGAGTCGAACAAAACAAGAAACAAAAAAAAAAACAATCGCGAATCTCAAAGTCGTGATGTTCACTTTGCAAAACGTGTACATTGTACAATTTTCTTCTAAACTTTTACTTTTTCCTCGGCTCGGCTGATGGATTACGTTTAATTAATTACGACAACGAAATAAAGAGACCCAGTTGACAAACGCAGGTATTGCGAGGAGACTTTTTATTTATCGAAAATCACGAATTGCGCTGCGTTTTTTTCAGTTATGAAAAATTTAACCTTTGACGTATCAAGGGCCAAGAGAAAGCATTTTTATTATAGCAGCAATATCTTGACTCGTGTAAGACCGAAGGAAAAAAGGCGCTCGGATTTATAGTACTGCGTGCGATTTGCACGTTTGATATGGCAAAACAATGCGAAAATTACTGAAGATGTTGCCGACGAGATGGTTTTTTTTTATAATCTAAGGGGCTGAGAAGTGGCGAATTACTCGTACGAATGGGTCGTTATCGACTTATCAAATCTTTCATTAATTAAACTCTCTATTCTTGAAGATTTTTACAGTTTTTATTCGGCGTGTTGCCTGTTGCGCGATGATTATTATGTTACTAGTTATTCCAATAACGGTGCTGGTCGCGTATGTAGTGTACCCGGCTCGTTAATTTTTTTAACATAATTAAGAAAACCGTCGTATGTAGTGAAAGTTACGTATTTGCTGTAGATAAGAAGAAGGAAAGAAAAAAAGGCCAACCGTGAGCTAATACATATCGAACGTGTATTTAATAATTTGATGACAGACGTGAGATTGATGTATATTTTCGGAAGTAATTGCAGCAGCCGTCGCGTCGTGTTAATGAGCATTGGTGCGTTGGATTGGCGAGACCGAAATTATAAGTAATAATATAGACGTATTTTTAATTTAAAATTATTATTCGGTTATGAAATTTGTCCGAGATCACGTTGAGTTTGAGGTTTTGCTAAAGTAGAATAATGTGTAGGATCAAATGATGTGGTAGGTTTGAAGTATGACACCTTTACCCTACTTTTAGATGGTTTTTTTTGTTTTGGTCCTGTGTTTGTTTGACGATGAGGTTTTTTCGGTGTGTTATTATCTGTATAGCGAGTAAGTATGCGGTAACGAAAAATGAAATATTTATGCGGATATGTTATATGAATTGCTGTGTGTAGGAGATGATGTATCGGTGTTGTATGGTTGCGATGGAATGTGTCGTTTTTTGTCGGATTTTCCTTCTCGTTGGTTCGTTGAATGGATAGAGATGCTGATTCTTGCGACATAAGTGTATGAATTATTTCAATGGTTCTAGAAATTCGAATTATTTCTTGAGTACTCCATTAATTGTGATTTTCCCTCCCCTCCTCTCCCCTTTGTTATTTTTTACGATCAAAAAGTTGACTTTATTGCTTGTTTTCCCCAAGTAATGAATTGAATATTGTTCGAAATTCTGAAAAAATTTCAAAAATGAAAGGAAAGTAGATAAAAATAGTCAAAATACCACGAATTGGAAAAAATTGAAATTCATTTTAAAAAATCGTTAAAACCTCGTTAAAGCCAAAAATCAAAAAATTGTTACTAACTTCATTTTTGTTAATTTAATTGCAAACTGGGAAAGGGTAGGAGGCACAATTGACCGTGTACCCATTTACCAGTATAAATAATTTCAATCATATTGATCATTCGTTGATAAAATGTCAGTTGTCAATTTGTCATTTATGTACTTGTTTCTCAATGTCAGATGTTTTATTTTGAAAAATTGTGGACAGAAAAATACATTTTTAAGTTTGTGATCACTTGATAAATTTAGAAGTATTTGTAACTAATTAGCAAATACGGTTTACCCCCCCCCCCCCCCACTAGATCTTTTCTGGCTATAGATACAATGCTAGAAAAATCAGCTAATTTTTACCGTTGTATTGATGAGAAACAAGTTATCAAATGAGACGAGTCGATGCAGTTTCTCCTGTATTTTTTTAAAAAGAGATTGAAAATTTTGGGGAAAATTGTACTAAATTTTTGGGAAAATTGTACTATTCTTACGAAATGAAGTTATTTTGGAACCACTTAAAATAAAGAAATTAAGAAAATCTGCATACAGTGGCCTTGTCATCGCATGTCTCACATACCCTGTGTTTGACTGTTCGGTGTTCTTTAAAAAATGCTTTCATGTTTGTTTTTTTTATTTTTGTAAAACTTGAAGAAGAAAGCAACTTTGAATATTTTTTACGAAAATTTTCCTTGTACAGGGTGTCTAGCGATCAAGCAAAGTAAAGCTGGTCAAAATAAGTCAAGCTTTTGACCAAAAGGTCAAACTAATCATGCCAATTCAGGTTTATTTCGAAAATTGCAAAAAATTCCATTCATCCTGATTTTTTTAAATCATATACATATTTTGTTTGAATTTGTTTGTAAAAATTTAGATTTAGGAGCTCATTGTGATTTTTTTAAAGAATTATATTTGTTTGAAGTTTTTGTAGAAATTGATTTTTTGGGGGGAGGGGAAGGATGTCTCATAAAAAAAGTCAAAAAAGTCGTACAAAAAGGTTCAGCTAAGTCAAGCTTTTTGCTCAACAAATTTTGTTAGACGCCCTGTTCTAATAGGTATTTCGAAAAAAGATGAAAATAATTAGTATATGTAGAATGGATTTGCATGGCTCGTAGGTGCCAATTTCTTTTTTTTTAGCGTATATTCGCCAAGTATCTATTATTTTGAAAACTGAAGTATTTGAAAACACAAAATTCTCAAAGAATAATACATTATAATAATTTCTTTCCTTCAAGAAATAGTAAAGTTTGAATGTTTTGAAACCAAATTAATTTTAGCCTCGTTCTTCCCCTATTCCTCGAAAAATCATTTTGGAAAAAAACTGGCAACAGCATTTTTCTGAGTAGGGAAAAGAGGGTTTTTGAAGGTATAATAAAATTTTGTGAATTTTCGAAAATGGTGAGAAATTTCATTTTTTGATTTTGGTAGACGGAAAACACATTATACACTTGATCATGATTTTGATGAAAGAAATGGAGGAGGGGGAGAAAGCCAAAATAATTTTTTATCGTTACGTTTTGGAAAGCCTGGCCTCATTTCCATTATGAAGAAAATATCTTGGAAAAGGTCATCAAAATCCGTGCGATTTTTTTAAGGCGGGGAGGGGGAGGAGGTGGTGGAGGATAAAAATGGTAGGTGTTCCAATAATGAAAATAATTTCTTTTTTATGGACATTTTTTTGAATTGAGCAAAGTGAAGTTGCGTCAACTAATTTTTGTGATTTTTTGGCCTCTTTTTTTTTTTGTTTTATTCATTTCGACCAACTTGAAAAAAATAAGTACGATCCCAGAATTTGTTTGATGATCGCATGTCTTTATGAGAAAGACTAAGGAATTGAAAAAAAATCGGTGCCTATGGATTTGCGTTCAATTCTCTATGGATACGAAGTGAAAAAAAAATTTATGTTTAATTTTTCGCAATATTCAAAGTCCAAGAATGTAATTGTGCTTAATTTTTCTTAAACTGATCCCGCAAAAAACTTTAAATTTGAGTACTCTGAAAACTCATGTTTAGAAAATTTTAATACGTTCTCTCCCATTCTGAATCAGTGAAAAGTCACTGATTAATAGTCAGAATTGCAACACAGGAAGAATCAGCGAAATTCACTGATTTTCAGCGAATTTTCGTTGATTTTTCAAAGATTTTCACTGATTTTTTTTAGCATGATAAATTTTACTGGTCTTTCAGCGAATATTCACTGATTTTCCAGTGATTTTTCTCACTGATTTGTTTTTAGTAAAAAAAATTTCACTTATTTTCTATTGTGCTTTTATTCTGACTGTTTCTCAGTGATTTTCGATAATTTTCCCTGATTTTTAATTGAGAGAGTAAAATTCCATTCTTTTTAAGCCAGTTTGAATTGGGGGAAGGTTCAGCTTGGGACTCCTCCCTTCAGTAATGACTAATTTGTATGGAAAAATCAGGAAAAAAATTAATTTCAGTTTGTAAGTAATGCTCGATTTTTTGCTTCTCCAGTAAGCCAACTTTGGTTCGTCTTTGTTATTATCCTCAAATTATATAAAGAGAAATTGAAAAATCATATAAGTATTTAGTTTGGATATGCAACTTTTAAACTGATGAAATGTTGAAAAAATCATATCCATCATTTTTCAATCCATACGCAGAAATTTTTTTCAATTTTGAAAAACTAATTAGTAATTACTTACGTGGTAATTTTCAACTTTTTAGATATGTATTTCGTGAGTGATGAAACTTGAAACAAACCTATTCGTGCATGTTTAGATCAAAATAAACTTGAAAAAATTCGAGGATGGAGGTTAAACTGCTTCAATGTGATACGAGTTTTCAAAATTTTATATTTTTTTAGCTACTCAGATTGTTGTTGTCCGGATGAATCTGATGATTTCATCTTATTTTTCACATGGTTGGTCAATTAAAAAAGTTGTCACGTTTTGCGTTGCTCAATGACGTTTAAATGAGGGGGTGTCGATCCAAAAATTTATCCTTCACGTTTTGCGTTACCCAAGAATGTTCAGGTAATAGGGGAGGGGAACAAGGAGAAATCCCTCTAATAATTAATCGGTCACGTTTTGCATTACCTACTCAGAGATGCTCATTTTTTTCAATTTATTTGTTGAATTTTTATTAGTTTTGAATCCGAATTATTCCAGCTCGATCAAATGTATGCGAAAAAATTTAAAATTTTAGATTAAGTAAATGTAGAAACCTTAATTCGCATACTTAGGCATTCTTCTAGAAAATTTCAAACCCTCGAATTATTCCCACTATCAATTTTCTCCGTTTTCCCGCGTTAAATGAAAGAAAATTCGGCCAAAGCTGCAACGCGTCTTTTTCATTTCATCGGACAACGTACTCTTAATTGATTACATCGCTATGGTCAACGCTCCACATATTTACGCCGAAATAAAACCATCTTCGCGAGCCGCGAGCACGCCGCGAGTAATTAATTCGCGTTAATTTTTCCACTTCGCAAACATTGTTGACGAGCAAATCTTGACAATTATTTTACCAAGCTGTGTTAGCGACGGAGCAAAAGCTGCGAATTATACGCTTGTCAGGTTGCATTTCGCGTTGGTAATTCCAAAAATAAATACTTGCTGGTTCATTGGTTTTAATTTGTACGCGCGTTGGTTTTATCTCGATACATTGGTACGTGATTTACTGATTTTTTTCTCTGCTGAAGTAGGTAGTTTTGGGTCGTATGCATATATTTTAGTCGATAGAAGCATGATAAGGAAGGAAAGAGGCGAAATGCTCAGATACTTGTCAATTTACGATGCAAGTGCAACGTGGTTGTTGTGATTTAAACGATTCGTGCGTTTACGTGTAAAAAAGTTACCGGATAGGGAGGAAGGTGGTGATTCCACGAAACGACTAATTTTTAAAGTACACATTCGCAATTGACGTTTTTAAGCTGTACACCTACACACGATTGTGTATCGCGCCATCGTCCATATGGTCACGATTCGCGAATATACCGCATTCCGTTTTAAATTATACGCTGGATGGTTAATTTCCTCGAGAACATCCGAATAATTATGCTTCACGATTTCGCGCTAGCTATGCAACGTACTACTTAACGAAACAACGTGTTGATAATGACCGTTGCTGTGGATATACCGGTGATCAGAGCGAACGCCATCACCTTCGTACCGATAACCGAGCTTTTGAGGTGTAATATGTACGAAGAGGAAGAGAGGATTAATTAATATCTACGCTTATATCATCTATTGATTGAGATGATGTACGAGTTCGAGTACTTGTATATTGTATCGTAATCGTGAATAACGGTTTTGGCTCGATTGTTGATTAGAATAATGAGTTTTGATTAAGAATGTAGAATTAGGAATTACGAATCGTGTATTTTTCACGTTTAGTTTGGGTTAAATTTGAATTATAGGCAGATACGTATGTACGTACATTTGCATAATTAGTTTTCCAATATGGTCATCGAATGTATGTGGGCATTTGTACTGATATGGAATTGAAATGTTTTTCGGTGACCTCAATTTTTGTATTTTTTTGAATTGGTGTCGATGGCGAAAATTAGGTTTAGTTCATAATTGTGTATTTCCTTGTTGCTGGAATTGAGGGAGGGGGATTTTTGACCAGTTTCTGCGATGATATTACTAAATGAATGGTTTCCATAATTTTTGTGAATTTTTGCTCCTTGTCTTATTGATTCATGATTCTAGTTCCATGTTGCTGAAAAATTCCTTGCTGCTCCTTCCTCACCAGTGGTAATTTCTTATTAATATTGGAGTAAGCGATTTTATGTCCTAAAAATTTTGAATTACTTATAATCTAATGTAAGTACTTCTGATGTTCGCAATACCTATACAGAAATATCCACTCTGGAAATTTAAACATGCAAAATAAGTATGCAAGATCAATATTGTATTGTTTCATAAATCGTTTTCTTTTCAATTTTCAACTCTTACTCTGAGGTGTTTACTTTCGGAAAACCCTGAAAAAACAGGAAAAATTAGGGAATTTTGATCATCTGGAAAAGTCAAGAAATTTTGTAATTTTCTTTCTAAGTTTTTAAAAATCCAAAAGAAGGATAAATCATCTAAAAAGTGTTCCTCTGCTTATTTTATTGCAGTGGCTTGCGTGGAATTTATTAATTTAAAGGGGAAGTTTTTTGATGGGGGGGGGGGGGGAAAGCAATGAATTGTGAGGAAATTTTTGAATTTTCAGTCTGGAAACATTCGAATTTTCATTCGCATGATTTGGTGAACACCCTAACATTTGTTTAATTTTTCAAAACTTAATATTTTTGCTTTAAAACGTAGTTTTTATTTTTATTTTTAATTTTTTTCTGTAATAAATTCTGGTTCTCAAGTTTTTGTGAAGATGAGGAGGGGGGGGGGGGGTTCAGAAATATTCAGAATTGAATTTGAATCGCTTTTGTAGCCGGAAAAGGACATTTAAAAATCTCGTAAAAAGTAGTAATTTTTGAAAGCAAAATTCTTTAGACATCATGCGAAAAAATTTCTCTTTCTTCCATGCTTCATGAATATCATACGTAAAAAGTCTGGAAAACTTGTAAAAATTGATCTGGAAACCCCGGAAAAGTCTGGAGAAATTGTGGACACCCTGTACTCTCTTATTAGATTTATTTTGATGAAAAAATGATAAGGTTACCCAGAGGTTACCTTAAAAAACTAAGCCGAAAAAATCATTTTGACAGGGTCTAAAAATTGGCTGAAAAATTGACAAATTCAATTAGGTATTCAAATATTCATGAACACTTCCAGAAATTATGCAAGACTGGGGCTGAAAATTCGAAAAAAATGGGAGGTGGGTGGTCAAATTGAATGAAAAAGTTGCGTTTTCTGTTATTTCAGTGGCGTAAGGTGTAAAATTGTGTTGCATGATGTAAAAGGTCGAGGATCCTAATTACATCAATATTCCGGGAAAGAATTTTTAAAACCAGAATAAGATGATAACTTTGAAATCATCGAAATCACTTTCTATTCTCAATTGAATTATTCAAAAAAGTCAGTCTTTGAATTTTCCATTGGTAAAAGTAAGTCTCAATTTTTATCATATGTGTCTGTTTTCAGTTGAACTTGGGATGATAAAAATCGATGAAATAAAATTAATAGATCTAAAAATTGATGAAATTCCATTTAAATGGAGAGATTAAATGATAAAATTTAATGTTAAAATTTGTTTGATTAAATAAAGGTGAGTATAAAGTTCAACCTGGTTTCCATTTTTTTCTCCTAATAATTTTGGATTTACTTCATTTGAAAAATTTTCAATTGATTTTTTTTTCGTAAGTAGGTAATGAAGAAAAATGGGTAAAAAAAATTTTCCCCTCTCCTAAAAAAGTTTTTTTTTGTTTGTAATCTCTACCAACAATGGCTTTAATTCACGATGAAAAAATATCAACAATTTTTTTTTAATTTTTTTCGTAGTAAATCTTAATTCTGCAATTTTTTAAATAAAGTTGCGAAAAAACACATCGAGCCCAAAGCATTAAAAAATGAAGAAATACAAAAATTTAGCCCACAGATGTGACAAAATTCTGAAAATGGACGGGGAAATGCTCCTTGGACCTTGGATATCTGAAAATGATATGTAGCCCAGTCATTTTAGGTCTGAACCTCAAAAAAATTCTTGGAAAGCTGGATTTTACATTATTTGTGTAGAATGACCACCTAAACAACATACTAAAATTTGCACCCCGCAAGTGTCCGGGAATCCCTGCAAGAGGGTAAAAACCACCCTCAAAACCAGTTTTTCGCGTTTTCCGACGAAATAAAAGGGTTAATCAAAAAATGTCAAAAGTAAAACTTTTTTCTACGTTGAATTTCCTATAGAAATGTTATAAAACTTTTTTCAAAATTTCCACTTTTTATCTATTTTTGAGGGGGTTGAAAATTACGAGTTTTCAAAATTCTTAATTTCTTCCATTTTACGAGATTATTCGATCTTTTAGAAGAAAAAATATAAGAATAAAATTATTTTTACATCGAATTTCAAATAGAAGGCACCTTTCAGTATTTACGAGCAGGGAAATGTGGGGTGGGGAACAGGGTGAAGGGAAAAGAGGATGATTTTCGTGGAAATAATAATGGTGGTAAGGCATATTTCACGATGGTAAGATGAAAATGTGGTATCTACCTATGATTAAATTTCAGTCAATGAAAAAAAATTTAGTTGAAAGTTGAAATCTTTATTCAAAAAGGAAATTTAATTCTCCACAATTTTGGTTCCTATAATTTTTTTTGGAGGGAATTCTTTAGAAAATGAACTTGATTTCGCAAAAATTACAAGACTTCGTCACAAAACGGTGGCGTCTCCCTAATTGTTTATCTATGGGAGTCAGCTCATGAGGTACAAAGTATTTTTCGATTTGATTTTTTTAAATGGGAAAATAAAATTTAATTCATATTCACTATTCCGTGATGTCGAAATGTACAATTGACTCCAATCACGTTAAATTTGCTCAATTTCATGCTCAAATTCATAGTTTCAAAGACTGGCGCCTCAACTTTCACCCCCCCCTCCTCCCACACGTGACAGTACTAAATTTTTTTTCATTAACTGAAATTTAATCATAGGTAGATAGTAGATACCACATTTTCATCTTACCATCTTTAAATATGCCTTACCACCATTGTTATTTCCACGAAAATCATCCTCTTTTCCCCTTACCCTGTTCCTCGCCCCACATTTCCCTGTTCGTAAATACTGAGAGGTGCCTTCTATTTGAAATTCGATGTAAAAATAATTTTATTCTTATATTTTTTCTTCTAAAAGATCGAATAATCTCGTAAAATGGAAGAAATTAAGAATTTTGAAAACTCGTAATTCTCACCCCTTTCCAAAATAGATAAAAAGTGGAAATTTTGAAAAAAGTTTTATAACATTTCTATAGGAAATTCAACGTAGAAAAAAGTTTTACTTTTGACATTTTTTGATTGAACCTTTTATTTCGTCGGAAAACGCGAAAAACTGGTTTTGAGGGTGGTTTTTACCCTCTTGCAGGGATTCCCGGACACTTGCGAGGTGCAAATTTTAGTATGTTGTTTAGGTGGTCATTCTACACAAATAATGTAAAATCTAGCTTTCCAAGAATTTTTTTGAGGTTCAGACCTAAAATGACTGTATTAATGGTCATGATGTGTTCTTTCTAAAAAGCTTGGCAAATACACTAAATTTCATAAATCTAAAAGAATCGTGGAAAGTACATAAAGCAATTTTAGGATTTTAACTTCAAAGTCACGAAATTTAGGAATTTTTATTCCGGTCACGGGATTTTTTTATGATAAATCATTGAATAATGTTTTTTTTTGTTCATGATAATCACGAAATTTTCAACATTCGCTCGGGCATATGAATTCATAGATTAGTGTGTAAGAGATGAAGGTTTAGTTTCTCATTTTCCTTTTAGAAAAAAAAAGTTTGAAATAAAGTGAGGGAATTTCATTTTTTGAACACCCTTTTCCATTTCCTAAATTTTGGCGAATTGTCAAACCAAAATTGATTCAACTTCAATACAGGATCTTTTCTTCTGTCCATACATCATCTGAAAAATTACTCATTAATTCTCTCCCAAAACTCATTAGAGATACTATTTTGTAAAAAGTCTGAAAAATTTGGAAAAATTGATGTGGAAAACCTGGAAAATCCAGAGAAAATCATTTCTGAAAAATGGTGTGCGCCATGTAGTACCCTACATAGCCTGAAAAATGAAAAAAACAATTAAATTGGACAAGGCTTATTTTACTGGAAATTTTATGAATCACGATGATATGTAGGACTACACAGCACACACCACCACCATCTTTTTATTTAAAAAAATACTGTTTCATAGAACTTTTCATTTTACGTCATCGTCATCATTACGAATCGCAATTGTATTCTATTTGTTTAGGTGTTTTTGAAAATGTGTTATTGCTGTTGTTCTATCTTACTTCATACAAATAGAAGTATCTTGAACTCTCGTATTTGGTCTTTAGGTCGATGAGAAAAAAAAATACTACAATAATGATAATAAGATCCAGCCATGGTTTTTTTGCCACGTATCATTGAACCGTAATTTGAAGGACACACAGTCGATGATTTTTTCGTGGTTCTTTTGTTGCGGGTAGTTGGTGTAAAAAAAATGATGCCGAACTGGTTAGTGCGAGAATTTTATGATGCTGCGGAAAGGTACGTTGGTAATTTTTTTTCGCCTGTGGCGTCAAGTTAGTAAAATCGTGGCTCTTGGTTCGGAGTATCTAGGGTTTTAATTAAATGCGTATGTCATTGGATAATACAGAAGAAAGTATACGTAAGAATGTTTCCAATCTTGAGGATTTTTTTGCGGCATTTTACATCTCTCATTTGTAGAACACTCGCGTACCTCTGTTGAAGCGTTAACGCGGAGAATCTGCGCCGCCATCGGCGATAATTATCGGCACGTATTAAAATTTCGCCAAGTGCAATTTATGTTGGTACATTTACGCGCAGCAAAAGTAGTCCACGGTGCGGTGCATCGTTCGATTGCAGGAATAAAAGCGAAACAAAAAAAAATGTATCGCGGTGTACTCGTATGTTGTGTACGCCAAGGTGCATCGGTTGTGAAATTTTTTTTTCGATAACGATGTACGTGTGCAGGGATTTTAAATAACGATGATTTATTTTCATTGTAATTGTTAACGATTACACGGAAAGTTCAAACGTTATTGTGGTTTGCTGTGTTACTTTCTAGAATTATATAAATTTTGTACTATGGTTGGGTTGAGGGTGTGCGGCGAGCCGAACGTATTTATAGTCTTCTAAACCTATATTGATTAGCATAATTGTTCGGATTATGCTGTGTAAAACAGAATACACGAGTATGAGCTTAACCGTTAATCAAGTTGTTGCCGTTGAAGCACGATGCCTGCGTCGAGGCGACGTGTAGGAGGAGTAAGCGTTTAATGGGATCAAGATTTCGAAAGAATTTGCTGCATTGGTAACGATTTTTTTGCAGAATTCAGTTTGTAAAATTTAATGAAACGTTGGAACGATCGGAGAGGTTTCGAGATGTGATTGTAGTTGCGAGAGGGGGAGAGGATGGGTTGAATTTATTCTCTCATTTTTCACAATCTCCTGAACAATGGATTTGTAGTTTTGTAACCTCCTGTCGAATTTTAATCGAAACCAATTTTTTGATTTCAGATGTTGATTTTTTCAATTTTTGGGAATTCAAAATGAAATTTTTGTCAATTTCTTATTAGATTTTTTTTTCAACCTTGATTTTAAAAATATTGAGCATGAACGAACGAAATTTTAACTACCCAGTTGAGAGGTTTCTTTGGTGCAATGTCGGAATTTGCCAAAAATCAGTGCTGCCGCTCAGATCAAAGAAAATTTTTTTTGTTTATTTTTATTGAATTTGAAAATATTGATTCGATTTTCAATTACGTAATTTGTGTAAGTGTACAATATCAAGTACATTGTATTCTTGGAGTGTATATGCATTATGGAGTGTAATTTAAAAACGAAATGTGTTTCTGTATTACATTTCATGCACATTCCTGTGTAAAAGAACGATCTCTTAGACATTGGATATCAAATTATTGTGAAAAAAGTTTCCATTTCATGAAGTAGTGTTCTTACGCGACAAAGTTTGCCAGAAATTTCTCCTTCGTTCATATTTTTGCATTGAAATAAACTCAGAACTGTGCGGATTTATCAGATCTCGTCAGATCCGGAAAAATTAATTCTACAGATTTAACGGATGTCCGGAAAAATAATGTTACGGGTCCAGAGACGAATTTTGTACAAAAATCTTGCGGGGGGGGGGGGGTAAAATTGACTAGTCGTGCTGAATTGAGAAAAAACGTGATTTTTTCATGTTATTTTTTTCATTTCCAAAAAAAACGATTTCCTTTAATTACCTTTTCCCAGAGCTGTGGAGAGAAAATCGGGGCTCACTGAGGGAAAAATGTAAGAGCAAAGAAAAAGGTGGAACATTGATACGACTTCTCGCGGTGAAGAAAGAATTTTTTAGCCATATTAGCGGGCCCGGCAGAAACCCTTCCTCCCCCTGCATAGCCTGCCTCTTTTCATTCCAAAAAATTCGAAAAAGTTCTGAAAATTCCATTCGAGGTTGCCATTAAGTCCCCTGATAAATGAGGACAAATTTTTTCCGGTTCAAAATATTCAATTGTCTGGTATAGAAGGGAAGAGTTTATAGCGTACCTATTATGTATCATTTTGAGAATGAATTGTGAAAATTCATCGAGCCCGAGCGAAAATTTTTAAAGAAAAAGACATCTAAAAGTTGAAATTCTTCATTCTTATCTTTTATAAATGTAGGTACTTTGGGCTTCGTATGCCCAAGCGAAGCGAGGGCCAAGATTTGAAAAATTGATGATTTTCAGAAAGAAAATAATTCGTTTTTTAATAGTTTGTTGTTTGAAAAAAAGTTCATACTTATCGACGTTTTTTTACAAAATTTCGTGTTCTTCTGCAATATAATTTTAAAAATGCTTGTTTTTTTCTATTTTCGTGCTTTTTCATGCCAGTTTGCAATAAAATTTGCTGACTATTTGAGAACTTTTATCAAAAATTTGCCAATTTATAACAGAATTTTTCAATTTACAGAGAAATATGCCGAAGTTTTGAGAAAATATGAGTGAGTGGTGATAGTGGTGGTGGTGGTGGACTACTCGTTTCTTTCCTCCTCCTCATTGTTTTTTCATTGCACTGATCTAACAAATTCGTCAAATCCAAAAACTGAAATAAGAATAAATCGCTAAAAAAATTCCGAAAAACCATTTTTTTTTTTTCTTTTTTTGAAGGGATTTCGGAGGGTAGGAAGAATATGAATTTCCATTAGGTGAAGATGAAATTCTACAATGGACTTACATAGGTACAATAGATTTTGGATTTTTGGTTAATGATTTTCAATATTAGTATATACCATTTAAGAAATGTGCAATAACGAAAGATTCGATTCTCATCCTGTAGAGGCTTAGAAAGACAGAGTGTCCATCTTCTGGAAAAGTCAATGAATTTTGGAATTTTCTCTACAATTTTTCAAAAATCCAAAAAAAGGATAAATCATGTGGAAAATATTTTTTTCGCTTATTTTATTGAGTATAAATTTTTCAACAAATTTCGCTCCGCTCGAGCCAAATTATTACATCTTTTATCTGATTTTTTTATTCGTCATTTTTTGTTAACCTTAATGTACAATAAAATTGATATTCAAAATAAATTATGAATTATTCAAAAAAATGTTCGCCCTTGTTTCGCTCGGGCTCAGCACGTTTATATATTTCCATAAAATGATTTATATTATTTTTACCTCCTCATTGACTGACTAAAAAATAGCAGGGAATTGTGTGAATTTATAGGTTTGAGGCGTGTTATTCATGGGGGGGGGGGGGGAGAATACAATGTGAAGAAATTTTGAATTTTTATCTCAGAAAATCCGAATTTTCATTCGCTTGATTTGGTAGACACCCTGGCATAATTTGTTTCATTTTTCAAAACTTAATTTTACGTTGAAATACTTGGTTTTTCCTTTATTTAAAATTTTTTCAGTAGGTGTTAAATTCAAATTTTCAAATTTTTTTGTTGGGGAGGGGAGTTGGGTAGGCTCAAAAATATTCAGAATTAAAATTTTGAATATTTTTTTTTGCTCGAAGAGAAGCATCTAAAAATCTCGTAAAAAGTATCTAGTGATTTTGAAAAAAAAAATCGTTAGACCCCATGCATTTTATATCATTCTTATGCAAAATTTTGGGATGTAAGTACATCACGTAAAAATCCCCCCCCCCCCCCCCGTTTACAAATATCAGATTTGAAATGTCTGGAAAAATTCGAAAAATTGGCCTGGAAAACTTGAAAAAGGTCAGGGAAAATCATTTCTAAAATATAGTGAACACCCTGAAAGAAACCATGGTGATTTTGCAGGTTGTTCTGCGGTAGGTAATCAAAATTTGGATTGGCATGGGAGAAAATTTCGAGAACTGACTACAAATGATGAAAATATGCGTGTGAAATATTTTTGAGAAATATTATTGATTTCGATTTTTATTGTACTTTTTTCACGAAAGAATTTCTTTTCTCAATGGTCCCTCTCTTTTTTCTCAGTTAGCTACCTACATATTATACTTTATACGTTAGTTTGCCGTGCCTTATGATATTCGTATAATCTTCTTTGACGCATTCGACGTGCAAAATACGTTAATATCAAGTTTCATTTACTTACGTATAGAAATACTTACTCCAGATGACAGAGTATCAAATTGTAAAAAAAAAGTTTCCATTTCAAGAATCACTATACCTCATCTGCCAGAAATTTCTCCTTGTACTCAGCTACCTACCACGAGCCTCACATCAGAAAAAAAAACTTACTACGCGCACAGTAGTGAAAACTGAAAAGCAAATTATGGTGACTTTTTAGGATCCGATCGCTTTCCCAGTTATTTATGACTTTCTATACATGGTATAACTCGGAGGTCGCAATATAGATGAGTATCTGTAAAGGAGGAGGTTTTATTCGAACACTCAGTACGACTATACGAGATGAGGTACATCGGATGTAAACGCGTATACAGAGATAACATAGGAGATGTTTATGATTTATCAATTATTTTGTTCTTTGAAAGATGTTCTCGGTTGAAACCGGCTCGGATCTTTTCTAATGACAACTTACACTTGGGTTTTAATTAATTAGGTCTTATCTCTGTTTGTGATACGAGTTGTTGATCATTTTGAAGGGCGAGGACTGGAGCATGGTGTTTTGACCCTGTGCCTAGTGTTGGGTATTCGCCTATGGTAATTTATAATTTGCATTGTGCGTACTCTCATAACGGAGATTAGCAAATTACACTGTGGCTGATTTGTGGGAAGATTTTTCTAATAGCGGAGGAGTTTCACTTTTAATATAACGTGTGTACGTCAGCAGGGAAGAGTTTTCACGTATGTAATGTACGTGTATGTAGTATGATTTGTGAATTGTTTAGACTTGACATCGGTAATTTCTTCGATGTAATGTAACGTAACTGTAAAATGATTTCTTTTTTGGTATACGAAGACGGAACGATGCGACGGTGTATTATGATGTATGTACTAAATATAGTAGCTCGAGATGGCCTGCCTTATGTTTTAATGCCTATCCAATAAATATCCGAATACGTTTGCGCACGTGAGATACGTAGATATCTAACGGTGTAAAACTGATCTCATTACTGGTTATGGTATCCGACAATACGAGATTTTGCCGATGCTATTAAAGGGCGTTAAAAGTTTTATTATTGTTGTGGTCATTACAAAGTACTCCGACTGGATTCGATTTTTATGTAACCTTTTGTACGTATTTCGTACCTTGGGCGAATACAAATGTGCACAATGTACGAAGGCAATCGTTTGCATCGTAATTTATAATTAATATTTGGTCATATTGGACTTGAGAAGTTACGTAATTACTCGAGTACACCTATTTGCTACCATTTATCGAGTTTTGTTTGTAGATATCTTAATATAGTGAGATGTGTTTACCGTAGCTTTGATTAAGGAAGTTGTATGTATTTTTATGAAGACTGGAAGATGAGTGTTTCACTTCTGGATATACATATATGTTTCGAATCATCGAACGGATCGTAAATTATTATGCATGTTCGTCAGACGTACTGGTACTAGGCATCTATGAGTACGAACGTTTTGAATTGGAAATCATTTTTAGGGTCATTAGAGAAGCTGCAGAATTCAATTCTATTGTGTGCAGATTCGATTTGAAAATTTGACTGGTTTCACTTTTAGATGGCTTGGCAGATGAGTAAACAATAAATTTATTGTGTATTGACTATATTTGAAGAGGTGAAATTTGAAGTTTTGAAAGCGGCGATTGATTCGTTATGATGGAGGGTTTTTTTTGGAGAGAAGAGGTGATGTATTTTGATCGATGATGTTTCGTCTTGTTTTATAGGATTTATTAGGTTATAAAGATTGTTCGATGGGTCGAATTGTCGTAAATTTAATAAAATGATTTTCTCAGGTGAAGGGCTGCGGATTTTTTAAAATGAGTTGGGTGGCGTGAAGATTTAGAAAGTTTTGTGATCGAATGCTCGTAAAAATATTAAATTTCGTGTGGAGGTTGTGACTGGTCGAAAAAGAAACGAAACGATGGATTTAAGGTTGAAATTGATGTAATTGATTTTTTTTTTGAACTGATTGGACTTATTTATGAATTATTTTTAATTAAAAACGGAGCTGTCGACTGAATAAAAATTAAAGAATCCTCGAATTGTTTAACAATCCTGTAGAAAAAATCCCAAATTAATGCTCTTATTTTTCATCGAAAATTTAAAAAATTAAAATTTGAAATCAGCTTTTATTTCTTCATACGTTTCATTTAGGTAGGTATTATTCGAGAAAATAAAGTAAATGGTAAAAATACCTACGTTTTTCTACAACAAAATTTTTCAAGAGAATCTTGTAAAATGAAAATGATTCAGAATATCATCAGAATTTTTCATAAATATCATAAATTCTAAATTTGGAATTACCGATGAAATATATTTAAATGAATTAATTTCCAAGACTTGCATCATTTATGAAATAGAAGGGGAGAAGGAAGTAGGGTGAAAGTTTTGAATGTAATATTTTTTAAAATTTATAGCTTCGCAGTTCACATCCAAGAGATGTGTGACGTTGTGACGTATTTCTTGAAACAAAAAAACGTACTTTTAAAATTTACTTGATGGGTACACTGAAAAAAATGAGGAATGAAAAATAAATAAAAAGTGTTGGAAAAATGATAAATTTTATCCAAAAAAATTAAAACGAGGGCAATAAATATTACCAAATTTCGCGATAAATATTATTATTTTTTTAAGAATAAATTTTGCCAATTTTGTGAATGGTGTCCCGTTATTATTTTTTTGGATAAAATTTATTTATTTGTTTTTTCAGTGTAGTGTTCATAAATACATATTCTCAAAAGGAATTTTTTTTGAAATTCAGACATCGTAAAATTATTATTTTGGTGATTAGAATTTTTAATTTTCTCCGAAAATTTTATTTTCGCTTCGCTCGGGCACTCGTATGTACACATCAACGACCGAAGATAAATTGAAAATGAAAGGTGAAAATAATTGTAGTTTCCTAATAAAATGACAGAGAGGTGTTTGGAGGGAATAGGTTGGGAAAAGTCTCAACTTCTTCCTGACGACTGAAATTTTGGAGAAAATGATGAAATTTCAAGTTTCAAAACTCATTTTGTACAAAATTATTCGCTTCGGTTCGTTCGGGCTCCAGAAATTTTCTTATTTTCCTAAAATACTTGACTGGTATTTTTAAGTCATGCACTGGGAGAAATCATGGTAATGGCTGAGGGGAAGGCGAAAGGGTGTATGCCTCAATGACATGCTTCTCCTCAGATTTTTTAAATTGACTGGGTAACACTTGGTGGGAGGGGGTGATTTTCCTACTTTTCCGATGTTTGGAAAAAATCTGAAAATAAGTATTTGAAAAATTTAAACAGCGAAAAACTGAAATGGGAATGATGATTTTTGACCTCCCCCTCACCCCCTTCCCAGAAATCGTTAAATATTTGAAAAATGTACTGCATTTTCATTATTGAATTTTGATAGACACCTTTGTATGAAAATGGGGAGAAAATTCAAAAATATTTAGCAAGAATTTTCAATTTTCATATCCAGTAGACACCTTTATTGCTCTTGAAACAAAGTCATAAAAAATATTCAAGAATATCAAACAAAAACGTTTTTGAAAACTGACAATTTTTGTATTTTAAATAAGTAATTTATTGGGCTAATTTATTTTTTTTCGAAACGTTGTCTTCACTTTTCCTGGACGTACGTACACAGGATTGAAATGAGGGAAGAAATCATTGAGGGGGGGAGGGTGAAAAGTCCTGAAATGTTATTTTATAGACGAATACGTTGGAGTCTTGGAGATGGAATGATTTTTTGTTTTGATTTTTTGATTAGAAATCTCTTATTTTTGGTTTCATCTAGGGTGTCTTTAAATTTAAAAAAAGTTGGAAAAAATAGAAATTTTCGTAAATTTTGTAAATTAAAAATCTTAAATGAACATTATGAGGTGGAGTGAGGGAAAAGGGGGAGGGAAAATTCAGTTTCAATCATCTGAAACCTGAAAGTGCATCTTTGAATTTTTTTAAAAACGTTTTCGCTGAAAAAAAATCAAAATTCCTTTGATCTATTTGTTTTTTCATTTACATACAAATGAAATATGTACTCTTCAAAGTCGAAGTCGATTCTGCACAAATTAATTAAATTCAATCCAAATCAGTCCAATGGGGAGAAAGAGTAGCCCATATGTGTACAATATTCTAAATCGAATAAATACATACTTATCTATCTTTCTATTTTAGAAAAATCAAAAATCGTTTAAAAATCACTTTTCTGTTGAAGTTTGGAACTTTGGTAACGATTTTCTTCATTTATCATTCTGAATTCGATATCCATCAATTGAAAAATCCAAAATAATGATTCTGTTGACATTTTCAATTTAGATTACGATTTGAAATTTTGAACTTTGAAATTTCAAAAACATAATCAACAAAAACAAGTGATCAACGAAGATGAATTCTATTTTCAAAAATTTAAATAATTTTGAGTCTTTGATCAAGAAAAATGCTCTTGAATTCAAATAAAAAGTAATTTTTGATGAGACCTATAACTATTTCTAATTTTTGAACGTAAAATTTGCTTTTGTTTATCTCTTGTTCTGTCGACCATTTTCTGAACGCAACCTTGAGTATTTTTTTTTTCAAATATTAATCAACGATTAGCAGCGTCATTATTCATTAATCATGACTTTCGAAGTAAATCGATTTTTATTCGATGAAAAATGATCGATCATTAACTTCATAAGTCATAAATTATTATCGATATATTTCAAATGATAGAACACTGCTCTTGAAGCATAAAACACGAACATCTTGGACGCGTGGCACTCGCTCGACTTAGGCTTATTGGTCGATTAACCACTATAGTATCGTAATAAAGAAAACTTTTTATTCATAAATTAAGTAATTAAAAGGACAGTAGCGTAAAATAATAAATTGTCGTTTGCGTAGTTTAAAAGACGGAAGCGGTATGAAATTTTGTGTTCATTATTGTCGTGAGGGTAATTGTACTTCGTTTATTTTATGTACCGAGCGAGTTATGGTGATAAGTGACAGAGTGGTTCCTAAATTAGGAATGATTGCAGTCTGACGATCGCATTAAAACGAATATTGCCGGAGATAAGATACTTGGAAGGTTAAAATTGACGAAAATATTCACCTAGATTCGCACCAGTTGGTCATTTTATCGGTAGATTGGTCAAAGTGAAATTTCAATTCGAGAAAACTACATACGTTTATGTAGCGCGTAAACGCGGTAATAATTTTATTATTTACGCACACTTCTAAGATAAGGCGTAAAAATTAACCTCCTTTTTGGACGAACCACATTACCATTGTGAGCCGATGACAAATATGTGTATTTTTAATGCCCGTGACTTAGTTCGTCGAACCTATTTTGAAGAAAAGTTTAATTATCACTTCCGCGTAAAAGTATACTCGGCTGGCTAAAAATGAGCGAACGCGAGCCTCGTTTTGATGGAAAAGTTCCCTGGAAGATGTGATTTGTACACACGCGTGCCCCTCTCCCCCCTTGTCTTTTTTTACCATCGAATCGAATGGAAGAGAGAGTACAACGGTTGGTTTTTGTACTATTTTATAATAACATATATTTAATCGTTAACACAGGTACACCCTAAAGCTCTATATTTGCGTGTTCGGTACGCCCTTTTTAATTAAATTTTTAGCACGTCGTTTAATTAACTGCACGTTGAATCGTGATATGTATTTGTGGGTTAGCGTGCGAAACAACCTCGTGCGTATGTTTTGTTCACATTTTTCACGTGCTCTTTTTTTTCTATTTTGTGCAGATCATACAAAGAGATGTCGAGTCGCATGGTAAAACTGTCTTGACAGTTGTGAAATTTTGCGAAAAACTATCGCAAAGTGGTACCGAATGCGATGGACTGAAAGATGCCAGACGTGAGACGCCATTGAAAACCGCCCAGCATTGGGAACGAAGGTGGCACTTGTTATATCTGAGGTGCCTCGAGTGGCAGTGCTATATCGAAGAACAGCTGAATAATTTGAAAAAGAAGAAAAGTATTGAGGTGAGTAAGTCGACTCGTTGACTATATACCTGTTTTTTTAAACTAAATTTAGAAAATGGCTGGAGGTTTTGATGTCGGATTTTAATAACGATCAGAGGTTGATTGTTCATCGGTAGGCAGTGTCGAAAGGATCGCAAATATTAATATTATCTGGCTGCATTTCTCGTTTATGAAGAGGTATTAATTTTAAACTAGTTCTATATATTTTTAATGAAGTACTTGGCACTTGGAACAATTGAAAGGGAAAATGAAATTATTTACACTTTCGAAAGTAAAGTGCTCGGTGCAGATTTGTGTTTTATGGAGGGTTTTTATGGCCTTGAGTCTTCGACTTTAATTTAGAATCAGGCCTGTGTTCTGACCGTTGACTAAATAAGGATCAGATGTAATCTAAAGGGGAATCTGGAACATATCCGGGCAGATGTATTTTAAAAGCTGGAGTGGAATTAGTGTAAATTGAAATCTTGATGTCATCATTATTTGAAATTTTAATATAAAATGAGAATTTTTTAATTTTCTCTTTTTTTCAACAGGTTGGAGTAGAACCTTTTTCATTTTTATTTTTAACATTTTCATGCTTAATTTCTGACGAAAAAAACCTCGCCTCAATTTTTTGATTAGTAAAAAAAAATTGGTCAAAATATTTTTTCTTAGAAACTTCAAACGTATAGTCATTTTTCAGCTATTTTTGCTTTCAAAAAGAGGTAAAACTGATCCTTATAATATTTCCAAGAAGGAAAAACTCTTCAAAAGTCTCACAAAGTGAAACAATTTCAACGGTTGACGAGATATCCACGCTTGAATATTTTTACGATTTAAGATAAAGACATATCCATACTCGTTTCGAAGCTTTGACCTTTCCTATCTATTTCCACTTGGAAGGCAATTAAAATGCTGTTTTATTTTCGAGGTATGTCCGTAAAAAAAGTTGTTGAAAAAAAAAATACAAAAATCGAAATAATACAAAATGATTTTGTCTCTAAAAAATAGAAAAAATTGTAATTGAAGTTCCTGTGAACCATCTAAAAGAACTAGAAAATCTTATTGTGGGGTTCATACTTCTGTAATACAAATTTAAGGCTGTACTTTAGCTTCCAAAAATCGCAGAAAATAGGTAATCGTTGATTTTTATTCAGAAATATTTGGTTGCAAATTTTATTTCTTAAAACAAAAGTTTTTGTTCTAATGATAATAAGAAAACTGATTTGTTCAAATGAACGAAAAATACAAGAATTTTTTTCCAAATTTGAAATTACAGCTGATGGTCAAAAATTATGCGTGCGCAATGCTGCGTTGATCACATCACTACCACACAGGAACACTTCATTCTGTAATATACGAGGCGTAGTTGTCAAGTTGACAATTCATTCTATCGGGTTTAATAATTATTTTATTTTCTCTTGAGTTTACGATTTATGAATTTATGAGATATAGCGTAACAAGATTTTTTTATCGAGATTTTTTTTCGATCGAACACGTGCATTTTGATAAAAAAATTTTATGTTGACACTTCAAGTTAATTTTCTGGGTAAAGGAAGGGTTTTACGAAAAAAATGAATAGAACCTAAATTTTGGAGCGTAAAATTTCCTTTCCGCAGAGTCCAATCGGTTTTTCCTAGAAAGCTAAGCTTTCGAGATATTTTAATTAAAAGTTCAACTTTCATCTTTTATTGGAAATATCTCGAAAACTAAGCTTTCTAAAAGAAAACGAATTGGACTTTATCGATAGCAAATTTCACGCTCTACAATTTATGTTCTGTTCAATTTTTTTTTAGACTTGATTTTCCCAGAAAATTAATTTGTTTGTAATGAACCTTGAACCCTAATTTCAATATTTCCTATTCGTAACAACCCCGAAGTTAATTTTATATAATGGGCACCCCCATAACCCTCCGCTTCACCCAGTGGAGGGGTAAATGTCTGCTCAAAACCGATTTTTCGTGAATATCTCCTCAAATAAGCCTCAAAATTGAAAAGTAGTTATGAACAATCTTGTTCTACGCGTGATTTCCTATCGGAAGGGCTTTTTTTTTTTCAAAAACACTCACTTCCTTGTCCAAAAATTAAGGGTAAAAAACACCAATTTTTCAGCAATATACAGAATTTTTGGAAAAAATCGAAAGTTTTGGGAATATCTCCTCAAAAAATCCTCAAAATGGAAAAATGGTTATGAACAATCATGTTCTATGTATAATTTCCTATCAGACAGGTTCGTTTTTTTTTCGAAAACACCCGCTTCTTTGCCCAAAAATTAAGGGTGAAAAACACCTATTTTTCAAAAATTCACAGTATTTTTGGAAATTACGGAAATACGAAGCTAAAAGTACCCAAAATTATACCAGTGAAGCGTAATTTTTTCATACGTGCTGGTAGGGTATTCCAAAAAAAGTCACCGCAAGAATTTCAATCTCTACCGTTAAGTATACTACATATGAGGGAGGTTATTGCAGTAGTAAATAACCTCTCCTATAATTGACGGTAAAAAGTTGAACTTCTTGCGGTGACTTTTTTTGGAATACCCTACCAGCACGTATGAAAAAATTATGCTTCACTGGTATAATTTTGGGTACTTTCAGCTTCGTATTTCCAGCATTTCCAAAAATATCGTTGGAAAAATAGGCGTTTTCACCCTTAATTTTTGGGCAAAGAAGTGGGTGTTTCCGAAAAAAAACCTTCTGATAGGTAATTACACGTAGATTTTCAATTTTGAGGCTTATTTGAGGATATATTCACGAAAAACTGGTTTTCAGCAAACATTTACCCTTCCCCTGGGGGTAGCGAAGGGTTATGAGGGTGTCCATTTTAGTATGTTTTGTATTGGACCATTACGAACGTAATACGCGAAAAAAATTCAGGATTGAATTTTTAGGAGGTTAAATCCTAAAATGACTGGTCTAAACAAAATACTGCGGAAAATTTTCCGGTATAGATATATCACGTTTCAATGCCAGATTAAACTTCTGAAATCGTTTGCGAAATGTTGAAAAATATTCAAGTAAGTATCTCGGAATCAGCAGGTTGAAAATTGAGAAAAAAATCGAAACAGGCAATTAATTTTTTATTTTCAGGTTAGACTCTATAGGAAGAAAAGGGGTAAAAATTATTTCAAACTGTGCTTTTTTAATGGTGTTACTTCAAAAACCCATAGCTTTCTCTTCTGAAAAACAGAAAGGTCGTCTAGTTTCAACTAACAAGGGAGAAAATACATCATAAAATGAACCCAAATCTAAAATTTCAGATTCTGAAGTTCATTTCTCAAACATTTTTGAAAATTCAAAACTACCCTATCGCTTTGCAAAAATAAAAATTGGATTTAATCTACGAGAAAAATGTGAAATTCTGCGCTTTTGAGGTTGTAGAACACAAATTTCAAGTCAAATTTTACACCTATTTGCATCCTTAAAGGAGGGATTGGGGTGTGGACGTGGTACTTTCTTAAAATTGAAGGCAGGGGATCTGCAAAAGCTTACCATTAGAAGTACCATCCGTTCACATTTCAGCAATAAGTTATACAGAAGTAAACAATCTGCAGGATTTCACCTCAATCACCCACCCCTCGCTCCAAAACGTGAAAATATTGGAAATTCGTGTTCTACAACCTCAAAAGCGTAGAATTTCACATTTTTCACACTGAAAAGGCGGAATTTTTCTTTCAGCCCCATCCACCCATCCTACCTTACCTACACCTTGCTCCCAAACATATATATATTGCCAAATTTGTGTTTGATGACCTCAAAAATGTAGATTTAAACATATTACACGCCATAATAAATACGTTATTTTCATTACACAGCATCTCCTTCTTAGGGGTGCAAGTGAATCCAAAGGGGTGATTCATTAAATACGAAAAGTTGAACGTCATATCAAATATAGAGTATCGAATATTTTAAAATATATAAGTCAACAGAGACAGTGCATCGGGTACCTACATATTTAAAAAAGCAACAAATTTATCAAAATTTTGACATCCCCCCCTCCCCAATATCCCCAATCACGACTCTTCTAAGAGCCGTCACAAATACCTACATTTATTAGTCAAGGTGTCGGCTTGCCATATCCGGAAATCTAAATGGTTCAAAATCCTGTAAATATATTACCTATGTACGGAGAACAAAATATTCAATAAAATTGTAAAAAACTCTAAAGAACCCTCGAAAAAAGGAATATTGTGGCACCTCCTACTCATACCCTTGAAGATGTGTGAAGCTCGGAAGCGAGTCAATTAATCGGGGTTGACGTGGCCTCTACTATCCGAATATCGTATATAAAAAAAATCGTTCTTGACCATTGTATCAGGTGTAGGGGCAAAAAACTGAGTTTTCGGGGTATTTTTCATAAATATTGGTAAATAGAAGGGGTTTTAATTCGAAATTTGGGGCACTTCTAGTTATCAGATTCCAAAGTAATGACATATTTGTCTACACTCATACTGACACACACGTATTGGTCGCGATTGAAAACTACATACTTCACAATGCTGTAGATGGTGAATTTTGAATTATTAGAATTACATTCGAAAAAACGAATCTACTTCTGTGGATTATTTCACCAATTCTGAATAAATTTTACAATTAAATATGAGATCGGTCCTAAGAATGCCGGCTAATACTAACGTAAGTTCTCACTCGTGAAATTCTTAAATTTTGAGTTACACAATTGTTACCTAGTATGTAATATGTATGTACTATGTATACATGAAAGTACACTATTGTAGCACTTTTTCATTTTTATTTCGTTATTAATATATTAATTACTTCAAAATTAATTTCCAAATTTCAAAAATATTTCGCATCCACATTGATAAGTTTCCAAGTTTGTTGTTGCAATCTTGGTGAAAATTGTTGATAACAATCAAAAGAATGATTCTTTCCATCCTTAAATACGATTTTCGTAAAAATTATTGATACGCCCCCTATATTGAAAATGGTTCAACTAAAAAATGTAAACAAAACAAAATTTTCTCAACGCCACTGTCAATATCAGTACGTAATTGTACATTTTAAAAATACGGATTACTTAGTTAATAATGAATGAATCTATTTAAAATTTTGTATATAGCTTTATAAGATCATTGTGAATTCTGCATTGAAGTCTTTTTTTCTCCCAAACTACTTTCCAACTGCATGATGTTTAAGTGAAAGTGACGTAAATTTGCCAACTTCAGAATAATATAGTAAATTCAGGTAATTGATTATTCGAAAAATAGTATCAAAGCAGAATAGCTTTAACCTTTCTAAACAACTTAATCCAAAAATGAAATAAATCCGTTCATTCTGTTCCGTAAAATACGTTCGCAAAAATTTGTCATTTTACCTATTCATTTTATACTCATTTACCTACTAAAGTACAGCCTTAAAAATGAAGTTTCTTTGAATTTTATGATTTTTTCACACGTATGTAGTTGAAGGATGGGGGAGGGGGTGAAAATTGTTTTTATAAAACTGTCCACAAAATTTAAGGTACAAAACTTTGACACTGTCAGACAAGTCATCAGTTGCTAGAAAATTATCTAATTGTGTGGCATATTGATAAAAAGTCATCTGTAGAACATATTCGTGGTTGAAAAATTAGCTGTGTATGTTTTTTCGCCGATTTCATCTCGAAAAAGGATTGAATTTATCATTACAGCAGAAGTTCAAAATTGAAAAATTGGAAAAAAAATCGTAAGTACCTAAATAATCTGGGTGCACTTCAAATTTTGAAAACTCGGATTCCTCAACTTTTTTCTTAGTCTAGTGCTTTAAATTGAGAAATTTTGCTGAACTGACGTAAGCCTCTCAATTTCTTGGCCTGTCTTTCAAATTAAGTCTGGAGGAGGGGGGAGAGTTGCGAGAAAAAGATCTGGGAGTGTTGAAAAACATGTTTGTCATTTCGCAGAGATAGGTATGCAAATTATTGAGCTTGAATGAAGTACATAGGAGTTGTTGCAAAAGAAGGAGATTAAAAGTACAAATTTCAAATGTCAGCGTTTCTATTGTTTGAGAAAATAATTCGCCATTTCTCATTATTTTTTTGACAATTTTCCCGATTTTCACCATCTGGTGGACAGCGATCTAGACATCTTGTTAGAAAATTTTCAATGTATCTGACTTTTAATTCTTTTTTTCTCATTTTTCCCGCTTCAACTACAAAATTGTTCAATCAAAAATTAAGACTGTAAAATATTCCAAATTCTCTTTTGAAAATTTGGAAAGGTCACCTCGTTAACAAATTTTTCAACTTGAATTTAATTTTTGTGACTAAAATGCTATTTCATTACTTCTGGAGGGATAAATTTTCTCTTTCCCCCTTCTCACCATTTCTGCTAAATCCAGCCAGGTTCATGTAAAATCAAAGCTCAGATAAATCTGGCGTTGGGAGTAGCTCGTTTTCCGAAGTTGAAAATATTATACGACACAAGATGTTCAACAGACCTGCAAAAGCTATGTACTTCTTGCTCGTTCCCGTCCATTTTCCCAGATCCATTTTCCCGAATGCTTTTGTTCCCGAATAACAATTATTTTAATTTTTTATCGACTTTTACTATTTACATAAAGCAGAACCGTTTTTCGAACTTGGATCGTACTAAACGTTGTATACAGGCCAGGGGTGAAAAAAGTTTTGAAATATCCAAATCGTCCCTCTTATACTAAAAGGACGTAACTCCAAAACTTTACTTTTTACAAAAAAACTGAAAAACTGATTTACTTAGGATTTTTGATTGTGGAGATGTTGATTTTACTATGTTTTTTAGTGTTTAGAATGAATTTTCAATAATTTTTTTTTCAAAATACCGATTTTTAGTTATTGAAATGGAGTTACCACTTTTTATGCTTCAACACAGAAAACTTAAGGAGTTATGCCAAATTAAATATCAGTATTTTGGAAAAAAAATAATTGGAAATTCATAAAAAAGTATATCAAAGTCATTACTTCCAGCATAGAATTCAAAAATCATAAATACAGTTTTTTATCACTCTTGTAAAAAGTAAAGTTTTAGAGTCAAGACATTTTAGCATTAGAGGGACGATTTGATGGAGTTACAACCAAAAAGTTTCAAAATTTTCAGAATATGGAGTTACGCTAACAATTTTTTTTTTTTAATTTTAAGAATTTGTTTCACTTTTGGGTTGAAATGATGTCATCACCAGATGGAGGACGTCCCAGAGTTTCCATTTCAGCAAAAAAACAAAAATTGCTTAATTTTGGAGTTACGACCTTTTGCATTAGAGGGACGAAATGTGGCGATCTTGAATGAAATTTTCAAAAATTTCCCCCATTTTTAAGAAGAGAAGGAGTCATTAAGGAATATAGTTTTTTTGGGGAGGGGGGATTTAAAAAAAAGTAGCACGAAAAATCACGTATATTTGTTTTTTGATTTCCGTACAACTGGTTGGAAAATTTCTCTCTTTTTGAAAATATGAGTCGACTAAGTTTTGGATTTCCCTCCCCCTCTCCTCCCCCTCTCCTCCCCCTCTTCACGACATTTCCGCCCAAGTTTCGTCCCTGAATTCTGCAGCTAGTACTACAAAACAAAATTACAAAAATTACAAATATTTTCAAGAAGTCGATTTTTACCCCTGAAATTTAAAACTTCGGCAAACATTCCTCCTCGTTTTCAATACAAATCTGTCTTTCTGGATTCGGGAATTCGGGATTTACGTATTCGGGAAAATGGTAAGGAATTCTTTTTGTTTCATTTCGTGGACTCCTGGAAATCTATTTTCTCAGAACTTTGGCTTTTTCACTTCTCTGTTTTGAAAAGCATAGAAAGTGGTAAATTTCTTTAGTCTAAAATTTTCACCTTCGCCTCGATCGAGTTTCTTTGGTTTCATTGGTTTCTTCAGCTAAAATGAAATTGAATGATTTTTAAAAAATTAGCAAAAACTATGTTAAATTAAAACTTGTTTTTTTCCCCATCATGAGCATGACATTCTGGTTATTTTCCTCCCAATTTCGTAATTTTTGTTCTTAATTTGAATTATTTTCAATTTTACCCCATAAGTAAAATGGTTCCGCGATACAAAAGGGAAATCTGAAAGTGGTAGGAAAATAATGGATAGGAGAGGTAGGAGAGGGGAATGTATCCAGCCAAGCAAGCGTCGTTCAGAATAAATCTAAAATTGAAATTTTTCCTCGCAGAAAGGAAAATCCCCCGTGGTCTCCTTGACTTCTACTCGACTTTCCTGAATTGAAATTGAAATCTGGAAAAAAGTGAATCCTCTGGCCCTGGGAGGTAAGGAATGCTTGAAATTGAAGTCCATGTTTTCTCAATTCATCAGTGAAGCTAATCCTTCTTCTTCCTCGGATGCAATATTAAATTGTGAGCAAAACTTAGATGAAAAGTCTTGTACGAAAGTCCTGCCAAAATCCTTTTCATTGAAGTGGGGGGGGGGGGGGATTTACCAATTTTTTGTTCCTTTTTGCAAAAAAAATCGAGAAAATTTTCATTCGAGTTTCGGTTATTTTCTGAAAACCTTGATCCAAAATCTTGATAACTTCCTTTTTTAGAACCCACAATGAAGTCATTAAGTAATTTTCTCTTTTAGTACCACGTACGATTTCCATCTTGATCATGATCGTTTATTCGCGTTACCGGAGCAGTAAAAAATTACACTCGACGAACCAACGGTCAAATTTTGTTACCCTTACCCTTGCTGTTTTCGCTTTACTGCCTTGATATCGCTTCAATTCTCGGTAATTGAGCCCGATTGGAATGCGGTTTGCAGCATTTGAAAGCCAGAAGGTGCACAGTATTTTTTATAGACTTGAACCTACGCTTAGAAGATTGTATTTCCTGAGGAGCTATTTTCTCGCAAATTCAACCGTATCAATAGATACGATATTTTTATACAACACCTCGCTCGTACATGTGCTAGATAGACGCATTGGCCAGTAAATCAGGTATCTTGGTAGACTTTGCTGGTGGGAAAACCTACGTATGGGCGATAAATTTAACGATGACGTCGGCTGCATATTGTAAATTAAATATATTACCCGAAATTAAATTTCTTCTCGGTAATTAATATTTCGTTTATGACGAAAAGAATGTAATTTATATTATGTCGTAAATATAATATTTGTTATCTGAACGAGGATCACGCGAGTACCAACCTACCTGATGATTTTTTTTAGACTGCGAAGTCCGCCTTTAAAATATTAAATAATAGCCAAGTATTGAAATTAGTTTCGAGTTGATGAAATTTATGATCGATTTTCTATTGTTTTGGTTGCGTTCGATGGAAACAAGGCGGATTTTTTTTCATTTACATTGGGTCGTTAAAGTGTAACTAGATACGCGTGTTTTATTGATTTATCAATAAATTCGCAGCATGTCTAGGTATAAAGGTTCTTGCGATAAAGAGCGCGGTCTACGTCAAAGTATTTTTTTTCATGGGTTTACAGTTTACACCTATTGTAGTATCGATGCTAACCTCGTCTTTATGATGTCATCCTTGAAATTGTATTCGCTCGGTTGTGGTACTGCGGTGAAGAGGTATCGGTTGAAATTTCATGCGTCCGTTTTGATTCGATCAGTAGTACGAATTTATTCGGAATTCGCCGAAAAAGACTGTTTGAGTAAATTTGCGGTTTAGATGGTGAAAAGGTGTGTATTTTGTATCGAAATTGTTGTGCTCGCGTTGATCTGGGGAAATAAATTATTCAGGATGTTTCTAATAAGCGTGGAGTGTTTCACAGAACCTGATGTCAAAATGGTACCTAAATACGTAAATATCGACAGTACTATTTTGTCGTTTGATGTACGAAGTACGATAACGATATAGTTACTTTATACATAGACCTACCGAAGTAGTATTTTAGTGACAATATTGACATTGCTGAGCATATTTACCGACATTTGTGTTTTGTTTTTACCTATTTTGTTAACAGAGTGCTAATGATACTGGAGCTGAAAGCGACGATGAACAACCTGCTTCTAAACATCTACGATTGGACGGCTACGAATGTACGAAAATCGAAAAGCGATCGTCTTTTTTAAATAAGGTAAGACTATGTCGTAATGAGATAGATTTGCCGATAGTAATTACTTCCTTAAAGGTTTGGTCTGATTGAAATTCACATACCTTATTGGTACGAAGGCGTCATTGAATATACTCTAAATGGAAATTAATCGTATCAAGTTCTAGTTGCTACGAGGTGTTGATTTCCTAAGTGTATCTGTCCTATAGGTATTCTGTATTCCATTACTAATGCTATATGTTATTTTTCAGTGCGAAAATAACGATGTGGATAAAATAATGGATACCAGTGAAAGCGTTGTTTCGACCATGAACAAAGAAAGAATTGTAAACGGCAACAATAACGTGCGTATGATTGATTCCATCAAGCAGACTAATCAGATCAACGGTGATGTACAATTGAATGAAAATTTCAACTCGATTGCTAACTTCATGAAGCTGCCTTTGGAAGAAGTCATATTGAACGATTCGGCGTTATATAATAAGTAATTTCATTTTTTTATATTGTTATTTTTTTTATCGGAGAAAGAGGAGAATTTTCTGGGTTTGAGATGAGTTCCCATTCCCCTTCCAACCATTTGATTTTGGGAATTGGAAAATTGATATGTTTTTCGTCAATATTAGGTTTTTTTTTACTAAAAAATTATTGATTTATTACCTAAAACTCTTTAAATTTTCAAAAAATTTGAATTCGTTCAACTTTTTCACGTATTATGTAATAATTTTACATTTTGATAGTGTTTTGAGAAACCATTAGCAATATAAAAAACAGAATGGTTATCTTGAGTTTTTTCGCTGGGTAAAATATGAATTACAAATGTGAATTTGGATAAGTATTCGAATTTTTTCTTAATTTTCGCTGAAAAAATATCACAATTTCTTGTGAGCAAAAAAAGCACAAATTTTTGAAAACAAGTAATTTTTGTGAACAAAGAAGGCATAATAACAGTTAGTAAAAAAAATCGTATATATCTCAAGCAATTATTTAAAGGAAGGAATTTTACCAGTTTTTATAAGCGAAAGTTCCAATTTTTTTCAAGTAGAAAAAAATCACAAATTGTGAGCAATAAATCCACACTTCTTGAAAGCAAAGTCACAAGTTTGTGAGAAAACCATCTTCATTGTTAAGCAGAGTTCACACGTTTCAAGTTGACTGGATCAAGTATGATTAAGTAAACTTCCCAGGGAAAAATTTTCAGGCAAGAGTAGGTAGATTTGTTCGTGCAAGAAATTTGGCTGCTCAAGAGTAGGTGTGGCTTTTAACAACGGAAATATTTTCGAAAATCATATTTTTATTGATCTTCTCATGCCTGATCCAGAGGCGTCGTCAAGGGGGGCCATAAAGTTACATTTATATTTGAGACGAAAATGCGGAAGAAGGTCCTTTTTTACTCCCCTCCCCATTTTTAGCAGGTGTAAAAAGTCAGACCCTCGTTTCCACTTCGAAAAAGCAAAAAAAGTTGTCCAACACATGGCCCTTTTTGTGCCTCCCAATTTTCGATTTTGACGACGTCACTGGCCTAATCAGATATGATGATGCCCGTTCAGATGTGGTCAATTTTCAGATCTGCTCATGACTGGAAATTTTTCCCTGGGTTGCCCTGTGTGTGCAAGGAATTTGCCCTATTGCTTCAAGTTGGTCATGTCATTATGACCATCAACTGGAAAATGAAGCTTAAAATTTTCAAATTTACTCGCCACTTGATTGCATTTTTTTAACCTATAGAAAATAACATTGACAAGTCAATGGAAAATAATAGCGGCTTCTTTCGTGAGAAATATTTGGCTATGTTTTGGTACACTTAATTCCGATTGGTTGGTGTCCTAAAAAATGGAAACGAAGTACAAAGAAACAAACAATTTAAAACTTGGTCAAGTTTAACTTGAATCAATTTGAATTAAGTAAAATTTAAGCGTGTAATCTCCGCTTTAGTAGGAAAAATCCATTAATGTTTGTAAGCCTAAAATTATCAGTTTTTGTAAACAGAAAGACATGAATTTTTACAAGAAAAAAATCGTAAGTTGTAAGTAAAAAACCATAAAACGTTGTAAGTAATCAATTTTTGTAAGCAAAGGCAGAATTATATAAGCATACAGTCCCTATTTTTAGTGAGCAAAAAGCTATCAGTTTTTGTGAAAGAAAAATCATGAATACTTGTGAGAAATGAGTCGATAATTTTGTCTAGAAAAAAAGTAGGTACATGTCAATTTTTGTGAACAAAAATCAGCAAAATTTAAATTGTTGGGAACAAAAATCATTTATTTATTACTGAAAAATTTTTAGTTTTTGTAAAAAAAAAAATGTCAATTTTTATCAGAAAAAGCACAATTTTGGAAGCAAACAATCCAAAGTATCAGTAAGTAAAAAGACATTGATTTTTGTATGAAAAAAATCATAAATAATGTTGGTGAGAAAAAATCAACAATTCAGTGAGAAAGATGAGGAAAAAATTATCAATTTTTTGTATGGAAAAAAACCCCATTCATTTTTTTTTTGGCAAAAATCAGAAAAAATCAATTTTTGTGAGCAAAAAAAATCAAGGATTTTGTGTGCAAAAAAATAAATTTAACGTTGAATTTTCGTAAGTAAGGGACAATTTTGTAAGCAAACTGTCCTATTTTTTAGGTACGAAGCAAAAAATTATTGCTTTTTGTAAGTGAATATCATAAATTTTTTTAGGAAAAAAATTAACAGTTTTATAAGAAAAAATATGAACTTTTGAAAACAAAAATTGTCAGTTTTGAAAGCAAAGATTATCAATTTTTGTGATCAAAACATACCCTGTTTTTGACTTCTTGTTAGTACAAAAACCATCAATTTTGGGCGAGCCAAAGGGAACAATTTTTCGCTAGCAAAAAGACATTAATTTCAGTAAACATGAAATTATCAATTTTTGTGAAAAATAAATCATAATTTTTTTAAAGATTAAAATTATTAATTTTTATAGGAAAGAGACCATACATTTTTGTACGAATAAAGTAATCATTTTTTATAATCAAAAAAGTTTTATAGTTTTTTATAAACAGAAAATCAACTTCTGTCTGAGCAAGAAATTTATAATTTTATGAAAATTTCTCTGGTTTGAAATTATGGAATTTCGATAAAATAGAATTTTTTCAAACTCAATCCCCATGCCACCTGTTGAAATATAATCAACGAATCATCGAACTTGAACTCATTCTTTCATCGAAACGTTTCTCATCTCCTCCCCGTTTTCTTAATTAATTAACAGCGCGAAATCGACGTTAATTTAATTCCGATATATTTTTCAGGTCAGATAAAAGCGCATCTAACTACGGCGTGTTTTATGCAAAACATATCGATACGGATTCGGAACAAGAAAGACGTCGAAAAAACGGTATCGTCAGGAACCACTCGGACGAGTTAAAATCGCCGGACGAGTCTTCGGAAGACGAATGGACGTATACCTCGGCCAAAATGGATAAAACCACGACCGGCGAAACCCAATCGATGGATACGGACAGTTCGGAAAACGATGGTTTGAACGAAGATAGAACCTTGGTGGAGAGTACCGACGAATTACGAGATCTCTCTCGTAAAGTTCTCAGCGACGCGAAACTGAGCAACACGTGTATTCAGAAATTAGTCGAACAAGTAGACGAATTGGTCCAGTCGCCGAAAAAAGTCACATCTCGTAAGAAACCCCCCGCTGCGGTTAAGCACGCTGAGCGTGTTCGCGAATGGTTAAAGAAATGTCATTCCGATGAAAATTATAACGCGGTGAGTTCAACGACCTGTAAATTTTTTCCTGTGTCGTAAAATTACGTAAATTTTTTACGATTACGAGATCGATAGTGAAATGAAATATTATCTAGTGAATTTGTTTACGAATATGGTTGGTATATTGAACAATGGGCTAATATTGATTTTTTACGCTGCAGGCTGCCTCGGTCGGAGATAGCTGCGATGCCAGCGGGGAATATACTACAGAAGATGATGATCAATACGAACGGCGATCATCTTGCGATCAAACCTTGACACTTATCGGGTCTTCGCGAGATAACGGTATTGATTCTCCTATGAACGAAAGCTTTTCTATTACCACCGATACACCTAAGGTAATTATCGAGCTCGGTGTACTATATTAACATTAGGGTTTCGACGGCTGGCTTTTGTTAATTAAACAAACTGTTGTTGTCGGAGCCGGTGTAACTAAGCGAACGAATTTTTGTTTATAGTTAGACTCGTTAAGAGGTTCGAGTAATAAAGGGTTATGTTTTTCGTAGGTTATTCTTCGTCCGAAATCTAGTTTCAAGAAGTCTCGTCCGCTGAGTACGTCGGAATTACCCCAGTGTTCACGTACCAAATTAACGTCCCAGTTTTCCGTTTCCGAATCAGCTTTGCATAAGATGATAGCGCCTTTGAAAGATGCCCAAGGCACGTTATCGTCGTCGACCATCGAAGAATGCACGACTCAGACTTTAGACGGTAGTGGATGCAGTATGAACTCGTTACGCAGACGGAAATTATTAAAGCACAGGCGACGAAGCAATACGGTACGCTGGAGATCCCTTTTTTTAATAATTCTCAGACGTACGATTTTCATTTTTTTTTTAATGCAGGGTCGCAAAACTCATTCCGGTTCTGCGGACAGTTTGTCCTCCATCCAGTCACCGGATTCGACTACGAGACGTTTCCAAGGATCTCCAATTCGACCGACGTCGTACGTGGTGAAATACGACGCATCCTCCGAACCGATGGCCAGACGTAGATATTCATCAGTCGAACGAACGATTGCCAGTGATCCGGCCAACGGAATACCGAATTCGACCAGTGGCACAGAAACCGAAGAAGAAATGGTTAATGGGAAATGCTTCGTACCCAAGAGATTACTCAATTTACCTGCTTTTCGATTAGGCCCCCAGTATGGAACGGTTACTTGCAGAGATACGATTCCTTTGAGTGTTACGTCTACAGAGGAACAACTGAGCTCTTTTTCTGAACAAGCCTGGGATAGTTATCAGGTACTTTATCTCAGGGTTTGCGAGAGGAGGGTGCAAAGGGTGCGTTTGTACTGGGCCCGCATTTTCTGATCAAGTGAGGGGCCCGAAATTTTCATTTTACATTTTTTTTGGAGAAAATATGCTAAAAAAGAACAAAACATTTTTTTCTTTGCTAAAATTGTAATTTTTTTCTTGAAAACAGGCATTCCAGTAGGTTACTTTTTTCAAGGATAGTCACTATTAGTTACTTTTTGTACTCAAAAGTTACTATTGGTTACTTTTTTCAAAAATTTGAGCAAAAAATAGATTTTTTTGGTTTTTGCTTTAAAAAAAATCAAAAGAAAAATATGATTTGAAAAAAGTATACTATGGCATTTTAGTATTACGAACCCTTCAAGTAAAAATTTCAAATTTGAATGACTTTTTTACATTTTTTTCTAGGTAAAATCAATGAAATCATTCATCAAAATTTTTAAAAAGAGGTTACTTTTTTGGACTTTTTTGGTTACTTTTCCGACTGTCAGAGAGGTTCCTAAAGTTACTTTTTTTTTCAAATTTTGGCTGGGATGCCTGCTTGAAAAAGATTGAATAAAAAGGGTAGAACCAAAAAATTGCAAAACGGGGAAAATTTTCGGTGGAAAAACTCCGAAAATTTTTATAGTACCGCGCCAAGCCAGCATTCGCTCTCGCTTGCTCAGCTTCATCTGCCGAAAATTTAAAGTAAAAATTCGAATTTTATATTAATTTTGGGCCTGATTATTTCTCAGGAAAAATATATGAGCGAGGCATACAGCGAAGAACCAGTTGATTCCGATCAAGTAAAGAAATTGCTAGAATTCGGCGACGATTATCGTAACTTCATCGATAGCCAATCGGACTGCGCTTCGAGTTTAACTCGTAGATCTCATAATGCTCTAGGTTACAATACGCATTTAGTAAGTAAACATCGTTAAAATGCTTGTATAAGAAAAATGCACCTAGATATCGAAATTACCTACGAATTTATTTTTAGGCCTGTGACGAGAGCTCCGCTCCAGATAGTGATTCCGATTTGGAAGATGTTTACAATTTCTTGAAACGAAGCAATAATCAACTGTGTCACTGCGAACAAGTGTTTGCCAAGTTAACAGCCAAGCCAGGAATGGATTATTTTGTAAGTTTTTTTTCACCTCGTGATAGTAGAGAATTCGATCAGAGCTCTATAGCTGGCTAATTTTCAGGTCAATTTGAGAAATACGTGTCGCGAGAATATTCGATGCCATCGAGTGTTACTAGAACAAGTGAAAGAAGATAGATTGCCAGCTATTACTCAGCAGGTTTCCGGTAAGTAATTAATTTTTTCGGTTATCGATCCAGGCCTCTGTTAATAAGTGATAACGATTCGGAAATACCAAGCAACTGTCGATATAGTCTGAATATTCTGTTATTTGGAACAATTAACGATATGCTGGGCGATTGAGGTTTTCATTCGTCACTGTCGTCGAATATTATTCGATCGTTTTATTCATTCGTTCAATCGTACGAATCGATTTTGAGATGTGGATTCTTTTCGAGTGCCTTGTAAAATTCCTAGCTTTGATTTCATTGTAGCAGCAAGTGTAAAAAATGACTCGCAAAGTCAATTAAAGAAAAAATTTATGGTCGAGAACAATTGTTTATTTTTCAATTGGCTTTTAAAATGAAAAATTTTAACGATGTTTTTGGAATGTGGTATTTACTCAGTTGGAGCGTACTTGAAATGTATATTTATTCAAATAAAAATTTCTATTTTTTTTAACGAACGGTTGAAATAATTATTCTAAAAATCCTTGAAATTTAATTTTGAAAATTTTTCTAATCGTCATTTCTAAAAAATAATTTCTTAGTACTTCTTTTCATTCGAGACAGAATCGAACACGTATTTAATACTTAACTCGAACGAAAAAAACAAATCCGAATTTTCCACCGTGTTTAAATGCTGACATATGTTTTACGTCAAAAACATAATTTACTTTCTATTTTAGAAAAATTTGTCGTATTCAAACGAAGCAGTTAATTGGTATACGTGAGGTAATTAGTACTTAAGCTATGGGAGTTGCTGCGGCTCTGCGTCGTCGTTGATTAATACAGTCGGTAGTTTTACGGGGGAAATGATGGAAAAAAAAGAGTAGGAAGAAAACAACGTCGGTAGTTTACTGTTGAACCTGGTTTTTTACCTGTCAAACGCCAACCAGCCAAACTTAGATCAGCTGTAGGCGGCACTCGGTCTCTCTTTATGGGGTAATGATATTATAAAGTCATGTTGTAACCTTCGCACAATATAACGATCCACGCGAAAGGTGTATTATAGTGCGGTATTTCTATATTTTTAATACGGTGCCCGGTTCGTAGTCGTTGGTTTTTTTTTTCATTTCGAAAGATACGAACGTATGACAGAGTCGTGTTCGGACGTATGTTTGTTTTAAAATGTGACATTGGCAAGTTTACGGGCTAGAAAAAGCTCAAAATGTGGAATAGTGATTAGTGCAACAAGGTGCGAAATGAAAGTTTCCATCGTAACGGTTCGTCAACGTAACGCATTCGGTACGTTTCGATTTACTTACGGTTCGTGACCGACACGACCGCAAGACGCGGCGACCGAGTTTTGTACTGTCTTGTGTGCTGATTTTAATAAGTTCAAATGATCGACGTTGCTGTGCAGACGGACGTATTTGGTAAGCTTTTGCGTTTCTTCGGTAGCGTACCAGATGGCATTACGTATTAGTTTGGTGGTGTAGGGATTTTTAAGACGAAAAGAGGATGGATGAAATTTTGATGGGCTGATCGGAAAAAGGAGGGGGAAGTTGATGATATTGACGAACGTAATTTTGGTTTTATTGATTTTGTCGTATTTTGAAGAATTATTATCGTGAAGAACCGGTCAGAATTCGGCTAGAAATGACTGATGGATCTGTTTACGTTGCGAGTAGAATTTAAATTTAAAATTTGACTTGTCGAAATTCAAAGAAAATGGTGTTTCTGTTCGAATTAATTCGATTTCACCCAGTTTTCTGTTTTTTTCAAAATCTTAGTTTAAATTATCTTCAGTCCATTTGGAATTTCGAAATTCATCATTAATTTTAGGTTTCTTCCTTATAAGGGAGAATTTCAACCAGAATTAAAATTTTGGACCGAAAAAAAAAATCTAAATGGCATAGGTAAATGAAAACCAAATGGCATATACGAATATTTCAAATGATAATGTTCGTTTTTCGAATTTTGGATAATTTTTGAAAATTCAAACCCCATGGTTGTCCTGAATCACAACTCCTATTCTTCATTTACATTTTATTTAGTGACTTTGTCACTTGAGTCACTTGAAGTGATTTTTGGTCAATTTTTTTAACATGAATATTTTTCAGTCACTTTTTCCTAAAAAATTAAATTTTTCCCAATTTTATTTTAATCGATGAGTTCTATTCATTTTCAAGTGAATCATCTATTATGCGTTTCTTTGTTCATTGAATTATTTATATTTTTCAACGAATTTTTACCCTAGCTCTGTTTGGTCTAAATTACGTATTATTCAATGTTTCTGTACTTCATCATTTGAAAAGAATTGATTCACATTAAAATACTTTTTTTTGTCAATGAAGTGTTAGAATTTTAATAAAAAGTTGCCCTCCTTTCGTTCTGGCCAAATTATTACTTTTTTGGTCAATTTTTTCTATATTTTGTTAATCACTCTCTTTCATTTTTATAAAATTCGTTTAATTGGTAGATAATATACATCTTAACCTCTGTTATTCGCAGCAGGAGGGGATATTTTCAGGCCAAGATTTTTTGGAGAGGGGAGGGAAGGGGTGTAAGTGGTATTGTAAAATAGTAAAAAATAATGTTTTTAGTTTTAGAATTTTGTCAGACGCTGTGAAAATGGTATTGCTTTATTATTCCATTTAAAATGAGACTTGTTTTTTCATGATTTTTTTTGACTTCTTTGTATGTAAAAAAATTTTCATCACTTGAAATGAAATTCGGTTATTTTTTGTGAATTCTTTGATCACTTTTTTTTGGAAAAATTTTAATACGTTATGAAGCCTAAATCGTATGTAGAGGCAGAGGTTAAGGATATCACATCCCCCTTAAACTGAAATGTTGAAAGAGGTTATGAGATTTCACCTTTATTTGGAAACATTTTTCTTCGAAAATTTTCGCTTTTGCTCCTTTTGATTTGCTTTGATAAATTTACGTAGATATTTATCAAAAAAATGTAAAACAAAAAATCCAATCTTGAAATACTTGTCCGACTCTTCTCCCCCCCCCCCCACCCCCCACCATTCAAGAAAATTTAAATATGTTGAACTAAAAAAATCCATCCTCAAAATTATTTGTACGAACTCTCCTCCCTCCATTCAAGAAAATTTGAATGTGTTCCTGCTATTTTTCAGGTGCTTCAGAAAGTTCAAAGAAACTGGCCAAAAAAATTTGAAGAAATTTTAGTTGGAAACATTTTTAATAGATACTGAAATGTTTCCCAACAGTAAATTTTTTTCAACTCAAATTTTTCCAACTGAAATTTTTCAAAAAAAGTTCAAATTCATATTTTTTTGAATTTTTTCTAATTCAATGGTTTCCAGTAGTTGTAAAATTTTTCACAATTTTTCTGAACTTTGAATTAAGTAGAAAAAATTCAACTTTAGGTTTTTTAAAATTTCTTTTGACTAAATAATTGAAAAGAATTTTTAAAAATATGAAATAAAAAAAAATGGAAAAATGGTAAGAAAATTTAAGTTTGAAAAAATTGTACTGTTGGAAAAAATTTTTAAATTGGAAATTGGGTACAATATAGGTACAATTTTGAAAAAAAATTGAGTGATTGCAAAAATAAGAATAAATTTGGACTTACTCGTCAGATCGTTGAAATCTCATTTGTGCCAAAAATAATCAGGAGCTACATATAATTAAAAGAAAATTTTGAAATCCAGAAGTTGAAAGAATGATGGCTGGAATTTTTTTTGAAGATTTTCATAAATTTTTACGGAGGGGAGGGGAGGGGGTATCAATATGAGATTATTTTAGAAGTCGATGAAATAGGACGAAAAAGCACAAATTTTTATTTTTCGATTTCAGTAGGAAGTAGGAACCCTGATTTTGAATTTTTCGAAAAATGAACGTTGATCTAATTTGAATGAGAAATGGGACAGGGATGTTGAGAATTAATTTTTCAGCCCTCTTCTGCTCACTCTTTTTTGTGAAAAAATTTTGAAAACTTGCAATTTCAGCAAAACAAATTTTTTCTTAAACATATTTTCTTAACTTAAAAGTATGTAAAATTAAAATTTCGGATCTCTTGTAAATTTTTCGAAAAATGTAGGTCCATTGCAAATGCATCTTTTGCACCCCTTCTCGTCAGCTCTCAGAGCCGGAAAACTTGAGCTCGTTTAAAATAATTTTACGATTACAATTTAACTAAAATAGTGGTTTATCTTGACGATATGAAACTAGTTCGATAATGATTTCTATTTCCTACGTAGTAGCTAATTAAAACATCAAACCCGATGTTCGTCGAATTCTGAATGAATCTAACGTAAGAATCCGGTTAATAGTAGTAATTTTATTTTAATTCAAGATCTCGTATTCTACACGATCACGTCGAAGTGAGCAGTGCATTGCATCATTTGCATTTCCGATTGTTTCATTCATTCAACTAGCATGAATGAATGGATTGAAAACCTATTCCATTTAGTGCAGCTTGCTCTCTCACGTAATAGTTCAACAATAGGTAGCTTGTGGCAGCTTATTGTTCAATTTTATTCAACGTTTGAGATTAATTTCAAAGCTTAACGAGCTACCGCTGGATCAAGTTTTGTTTATCCGTCGTTCTCGTTATGATTGCAATGCCATCGACACTTTTCGAGATATTGTTTAGTTTTTGCCACACATCTTTCGATTTCGCGAGTTTGTTTTGTTTATATTAATTGCCTACGAAACGTGGGTCTTTCTAGGGACTTTCACTGGTGCAATATGCCAGATATGCTTTCTCGAGTCTCATCTCAGTCTCGACGTATTAATTTGAAGTGATTAATTTTCTCTCCGCTTACTTGTGGTTCGCGATGTTTACCATTTGATTGTATTAATTAATGCGCTCGGTTTACCAAGGTAAATAAGCTGCTCTTGTTTATCTTGAGGTTTTCAAGCGTTATGGTTTTACGATGCTGGGAAGGAAGTTGGTAATAACTCGTGCGTTACCTTTCTCAAAGTGAATTGAAATGAGATAGGTATGACTTTTGATTTATTGTTTTAAAATTTCATCGATTTTGGAAATGTAATTTGTTTAGATGCTGGTTTGGCTTTCGTAGTTGAGGAGTAGAAATATGTAATGGTGTTCTGGACAACTGATGTGATTCTTGATTGATTTAAGTGAAACCGAATCCCTTTTAGGGATATTACAACACAGATAGCCTTGTACGTTCAACTCTGCCTTATTATAGTCAGCTGAAAAATACCACTCAACGCCGCGTACAAGTCGTTCTAAATGCACATACTCCTTTATAGGTACTATGTAGGATATCCGTACCAAGCTCTGCTTTTTTTCAACGTAAATTTTTACGACTTAATGTAAACTTCCTCTGTACGTGTAACCCACATGCGTATTTATGAGATCGAACATCATATTCACATCGCATCACATCGTGAATTTTAACAGCTCACATGTTTATAGTTTAGGCCTATTTAATGTACATCACACGCCATTATATCGATGTATAATATGTGTAAATGTATACCATATGTAGGTTCTAGTTTCGAGTACGTTGTACCGAAATGCTAAATGATTTATGAATTTTATAAGATTATCGAGTTATGAATCCCTATTTCATCGATTGAATTCGTGGTTTTGGTTTTTGGTTTACATATCTTTTGATTTGATTTAATGCTCAGGAAGTTTGATTCGTGTGATTGTGGTGCCAATAATATTTTGCATATTGAAAGACAGTTTCGTGAATTCTGTTTTTTTATATTGATGTTTGAAGCGTCAGTGTTGAAAGAGTTATTGGCATTTATAATTTAATCGCAAAATGATATGATTTATGAGATGTTAATATTGGCGATAATTTACGATCTTTCGTCGTTATTTTTTTATTTAAAATTTGGTTTGATCGTCGTCGGTGTGAGCCTTTGAAAATCAGAAATGATGTGCAGCGAATTTGTTGCGGAAAGTTAACCTAACTATGTATAAATTGATTTATTTCTATACCTGTTTTTGATTTTGAATGATCCTCGATTGTTGAAAAGATGAACTAGCACATCCAGAGAAATAATTTCATTAGGAATCTCGAAGAAGCAAATTTTGGGAAATGGCAGTTTAGGAAATTTTTATATTTCGGACATTTTATTTGTACTATTTTTTGTCAATTTTGAGTGATGGAATACGTTTTTTGAAAACCCTCTAAGGCTTTACTTTTCAAAAATTCTAATATTTTTATCAATAAGTATTCAACTCGAAAAATGAAACCATTTCAGCTTCGTGTCGAGTTGGAACTCTTTTCCATTTATTTCGATTTATTTTAAGCTCTGAATCCAACTCTGAATTATTTTGACCCTCAAACTTGAAGAAGAAAAATTCGAACGTTTTTAATGGTATCGAGTGAGGTATCAAAATGTTCGAAAATATTTTTTGCCTTTCCTTTCAGACGTAATTTCACAAAAAGATCTAGGTGTCTGCTAGCAAGAAAAATAGGAAAAACCAGTTGACAAGAATTTTGATAATTTTAATGCAAAAAGCAAGAATTTCCAACATTTAGAAAAATACAAAAAATATTAAGAATTTATTTTCATTTCGTAGATCCACTTTCTCATTCCGAATCAGTGAAAAATCATTGATAAACACTCGGAATTGCAGCACAGGAAAAATCCAGTGAAATTCACTGATTTTCAGCAATTTTTCATTGATTACCGTATTTAAAGAATTTCACAGATTTTTCAGCGAATTTCATTAATATCACTGAGTTTTCAGTGAATTTTCACTGATTTATTACTGTCCTGCAATTCTGACTGTTTTTCAGTGATTTTTGATAAATTTCACTGATTCAGAAATGAGAGAGAAGTAGACACCTTTTTTGTAGAAGGGGAAGTGAGAGAGTGAGAGGAAGTGAAGTTCGACTCTGAATTCTTGAAAATTTTGAATCGAGTATCAAGGAAAAGACTTCTGAATTTTTTTCGGAAGTAGATAATTTTGGGTTAAAACTCAATACCTCAAAGAATTCCCAAAAAATGAAGGGGCTGAATCAAAACCTAATTTTTCTTAACCTCTCGAGTTCATTTTTAATACCTATCATTTGGTTAAAATAATGAGGGGGGGGGGTGTCATTCAAAGCTTTGAAAATCCTTCGATTTTCGTAGTGTATGCTTTTGAAGTCTAGAATCATTTTCTGTGAAATAATTTTGACAATTTTCGTGAATAATTGAACACATAAGCCCTGTTCTCAGAGTCCCTTTCTGGTTTGCTTACGTTCCTTTTGTAACGTCGAAACCAGGTGAGATTTCGATTTGGGAGATTTAAAAAACGTGAATTTTGATAATACATAAGAGACAATTTTGATTTTTGGTTTTTACCTACTCTTCCCTCCACTTCGCCGAATTCCCTCGAAAATTTTCATTTAAATGGAATCATTGCATTTCTTTGGAAGCAAGTGATATAAATCAGTGAAATTTCATTCAAAAAATCAGTTGATGATTGGTTCTGAAGTGTTGCGAAGCAATTTCCAGTAAAAGGATAAACCTCAAAATCTTTCTATTCGATTTTTTAAAAATTTTCCCGCCTTTTTTTACAAAGTTTCTCAACTTTCTTCAAAATTTGGCAATTTGGGATTAAAATTTAAAAGAGCTCTCCTTTGAGAGTTGAGACTCACCACATTTTGTCTCTCAGATTATCAACTAAACTCAACTTTTGAAATTCGTCAGTTGAAAATTATTGAGCGATGAGAAACTGAAGAATGAAAAGTGTTGAAGCGTTCAGTTTTTAAAAATCGAAAAATTTAGAATGCTAGGAACAGACAATATATTATCTGGAGCGAAAGAAAGGCAAAAATTCAAAAAAAATTTCAAGAAAATATATTCTTTTGATGCTTTTTCAGGACAATATTGTGCAATCTGATGCAGAAATGAAGCTTTCTTAAAATTTTCCTAATGAATATTTGATTCATACCTATTCGATTAGAAGAGGACAAAATTTTAGGAAAATTGAAATTTGTGATACAAAACAGACATTCTGAGAAAATATGACATTTTTAAGTATTCATTCAAAAATACTTGGCAACTGAGTAGAAAATTTGTGCGACGAATTTACCAGCTTTTTGCCAGAAGTCCCAACTTTGAACTATTTTTTTTTTTCAATGTTAAAAAATCATTTAAATTGAATGATTTTTAAATGCTCATTTCCACGTGTCATCAATGATTTTTATTTATTTTACAAATAGGAGAGCACTTTTGAAAATTTTCTGACCCAGGATTCAACCCTAATTTTTCCAATTTATTATGAATGCAATAAGTATATGAGTTATAGGGGAAGATTGCTCTGTCTGCCCCCTCACCTCGTTCCGTTCGATGTTGCTTTATGTTCTTTAATTCGTAATCAGAATTCACAAATGAAAAATCTTTGGAAATTATGTCTACTCAGCAGCATCAATCATTGCTTTATCAGCATTCATGATCTCTTAGCACGCTGTACGAAGACTGATCCATTCCATGGCAGAGAATCCCATCTGTCCTAAAACACAGAATATTTCACTGTTTACTCGACCACCCCCCATCTTCTGCCTCGATCATTAGTCTGTTAGAACGTTACTCCATTCAATGCTGGTAATTAGAATTTCTGCAGACGTTCAGCTCTCGGCTATAAATTTATTATTACGCGATTATAACTTCGTACGTTTAATTTTCACAGAATTGTTTCCGTTCATCACCGTCACTCGTACATGTGTTGATTTTTTTACGTTCAATATGCGGTACGGTACACAACGGAGGCGGGAGTCGTGGTGGGGCAGCAATAGTTTGACTGCGTTATCATAGTGGTACTTTGGACCGGGTGTTCAATGTTATCTGCGCTATGTTGTGTCTTGTGTGTTATAGCTATTTCAGTCCTAATAATTATATTTGCTGCTCCGCGTGCGATTGTCATTTTTAAACGCGGATTTTCTCCGTGTCTTCTTCTCAAAGTGTGCGAAGATTTCGGTCATAATGATTCGGTGATTTTGCGGCGTGATTAAGTGGATGCTTCGTGCGTCTTGCCAACTATATTGATTTGCGAGTCGCGTTCTTCTTGATATATGAAATAAGTGATATAAAACGTGGTGCGTGTGTGTTGTGTGATATTGTTAAATTACGCGCCAACATCGTCAACATGCCTTGTCTGACATCCGAGAGTTTTATGGAGAGCGCAGAAAAATTACCCAGAACCATGTGTTCAACCCCTGTTTCTATAGATGACGGCGTTTACGATAATTCATCTTCTCTATCTGAATTATCGACGACCGAAACGTTCGACGATTGTTATACAACCATTCAATGGGAGCTGGAGAAATTGGAGAGTATTCGGATGGAGAGAGAGAAATGTATCCAGAGATTTTTGGTTTTGCTGTGTGAAACTTCGACTAACGATTATTATGAAAATGATAGTAAGTTATCTTAAAGCCTCAGATTCAATTACTTGTCGTTTTGAAAGAATAAAAAGTGAGAAAAGTACTTCTGTTTTTCGTGTGATATAAGAAGTAAAATAAAAAAATTCCATTTATTGATCTCTAATAGGACACTGGTCCTGGTGAAAAACTGAAAAATGGTGTTCTATTCGCCTTTATCAGTGTGATCGCATGGAAAACAGAAAAGGGATGAACTTTCCTTATCAACGATATACTGCTGAATGTTGAATGGTGAGAGCCAAGATGACGTATGACAGTTTACTGTTTACCAGTTCATGTGACGTCATCTTGGTTCATTCATTTCAAAAGCAGTCTGAAAAATGAAAATAAAAATTTTCCCCCTCCCTAAACAATGTCTGACTGCAAATTGGAATTGGTCGCCATTTTTTACCACCTCCACTTACCGAATCTCCTCCTTTCTTCTTATTATATTGTTTTGTTTATTTGAGGAGGTTGGTATCAAAGTGAGATATACACCATTCGGTTGATTATGAGAAAATCTATGTTTCCCTAATGGCATTTGAGATGCGTATTTAAAAAAAAAACGCATGCGTTTCTGCCATACCGACGTGAAACACTTTTTTGCGCATCACGCATCCTTTAGATTCACCAGCTCATGCGTTTCTGCTTGCGTTTCGCATGCAGAACGGCAGCATTACGCATTCATGTCAGACGTATGCGTAACGCTAGCGTTTTGCATACCGAAATGTGTGAACTGGTGCATCAAAAGGATGCGTGATGCGCAAAAAAGTGTTTCATGTCGGTATGGCAGAAACGCATCTCAGGAGTACCAGCTTTCAGTACGCTGAACGCATACTCCCTACATACTCACAGGATGAGGTGCGTTTAGCATACTGAAAGCAGTGTAATTAGGTACTTACTTCAAGGTTTAGAGGAGTGCGCCATCACATCGGGTTGCAAAATTGGTATCAAAGGTAATATATTAGTATGAAGCAAGAATTTTTTTTTCTTAATTTTGATCAGATAGAGGATTTTTTTGCATTTTTACTATAATTACTATCAAAACAAAATTTAAGGAAATATTATAGCAAGTTTCTGTTGCTCCTCTCAAAGACGGAGCCGCAAAATTCAGAATTTAAAATGAAAAATGTGAACTGAAAATTTTGAATAATTCTGGAAATTATTGATGAAAATTAAATTTGAGCTATTTTAACCAATTTTGAGCCCCGAATTGGGCCGATTATTGAATATTTTCAAAGAATTGACATGTGACCTATGAAAGTGTGTAGAATTTCGCCAGAAATTCAAAAATACCATCCAATTTTTTTTGATCAACTTTTGAGAATTTTGAGCCTCAAATTGAGTCAATTTTTGATCAATTTTAAAAAATTGACATGTGCATGACTTATGAAAGTGGGGTGGTAGAATTTCGTCAGAAATTCAAAAATACCATCCAAATTTTTTTTGATGAACTTTTGAGAATTTTGAACCTCAAATTGACTCAATTATTGATTAATTTTAAAAAATTTTCATGTGACCTACAAAAAAGGGAGAGAATTTCGCCAAAGATTTAAAATGTAAGTAATCCAAAACTTTTTTAAACAACTCTCAAGTTTGAGTAATTTTAAGCGCAAAATATTTTATTGGAATGCAAAAAAATGAACTATCTTAACTTTTCAAAAATAAAATATGAAAAATCAATTATACATTCAGTTGGAAAAAACCGGGGTTAATTTCATTCAGAAAATTATTTGATTTTAATTTTTGGTTCTCTATGAAGCTCAGAATTCTCAAAAGTTGCTCAAAAAAAGTTTTGGGTGATATTTTTGAATTTCTGGCGAAATTCTACCCCATTTTCATAGGTCACATGCCAATTTTTAAAATTGATCAAAAATTGACTCAATTTGAGGCTCAAAATTCTCAAAAGTTGATAAAAAAAAATCGCACACCTTACGCCAGCGTAAACGCTACCTTTAGTGGTATGCGTTTCGCACACTCATAATACAAATGCTGAAAAGTTTACGTTTTTTAGTACTTGCGTTCCGCATCTCAAAAACTGCATACGTTCCGTAAACGAAAACGCACCTTAAAACGCAAGCTTTTTTATGTAGGTAAACAGCATGCGTTTCGCCTACCGAATCGCATTGCTGATCAGCATGCGGATCAGTATGCTGATTTACGATGCGGAAACGCAAGGCGTTTCAGCATGTGCAGAACAGCATTGACTGAAACGTTTGCGTTCAGCAAGTAAATCAGCAACTTGAATTTTTTGTACTTCAGTTTTTCATTTTGGTATACTGAAACGCTAGCTGTACGCATACTTCGTACACCTTGCGTATTTGGATACTGCAATCAGTATGCGTAAACACATCTCAAATGCCATTAGGGTTTTTTATTTTTTTAAAAAAAAACAAGGAGGAAAAAGTATGGATACTTATTTGGCAAACTGTAGTGGTAACGCTAACTAAAAAAATATGAAACATATTTTCCTTCCACCTTGACTAACGAGGGCACTAAAAAAATGCACTTGTCTGGAAATGGCGTTTGTCTCACTTTGATATCAAACCAACTTCCTCATTTACTTTTTGAGTGTTCTATTTCTGTTCCTCGCCTGCCACAGGAAAAATCTGCTTAATGTTTCCTGTTCAGAAAATTATTATCGATAAGAATTTTTCAATTTTTTTCGAAAAGTGAAACTGGTGAATAAATTTTATAGTGTTCAAATTCAAAACAGTGTTTCAAAAACGGAACATTTTTCGAGTTTTGTTTTCGTTTTTCTGATTTTGGATTTCGTTTTTTAAAAGTGTTTTTTTCGTTTTTGAAATTTTTTTCAGTGTCATATAATGGCGATGTAGTAATCAAATATAACGATAAAAATTGAAAAGTCGAAAAATTTATCCAAAAAGCAAGAAAATGGGAAAAATGTTGTGTTTTTTAATGAATTTCTTCATAAACTGGAATAAAAAATGAACAGCCATTATTTCATCAAGTTATTAACCCATGAAACGAAAAAATAAAGACAGGTTCATTTTTCATTTTCATGTTTCTCCTTTCTCTATAAAACCTCAGTTTTTTTATGATTGAAAAATCCAATTATTTAAGATTTCGCCGTCATAAATTGACTTTTAACTACTTTTCACTTGATTTTTGAGAGTTGGAATCTAGAAATCTTGAGCTTTTTGTACCTTATAAATATTAAATTTTAAAAATTGATACCCCATCATCCTACCACAGGTCTGTACAGATTCGAAAATCAATTTAAATCATCTTTTCGCCACAAAAATGTCAAAAAAATAATTAAAAACGAAAAAAATTGTTTTTTTTGTTTAACGTTATTTGTAAAATTTTGGGAAAATAACTTATTTTTCTGTCTTTCGTTTTCATAAAGTTTTTAAAATCCTGATTTAAAATAGTAATTTCCAACTTTTTTTTTTCGAAACTCAATTTCTGTGTTTACTCTCTAAAGCTAAACCAGTTATAAATTAGTTGAAATTCTATCTTTTCAAAATTGATGAAATAGAATAGATTTCACTGAAAATCAGTGATCTTTCAGTCAAAAATTTCCAATTTTTTCTGACGAAAAGTTGAGACTTGAGAAGGATTGAAAAATCAGTGAAAATCGCTGATTAAACTCGTCGATTTTCAGTAGACGTTCATTTCTCATGATAGTCATGATTGAAAAAGGCAGCATTTCATCAAATTTGACTGATTCAAATTTAGAGAATTGTTATTTTTTAATTTGAAAACATTTTACTTTTTTTCCTCATAATTTGCATCACTGCTGATGCAGAATCAAGTGCACACCCTGTATGTATCATGATAATTTTTAGTATTTTTGGTGATAAATGCTGAATCGTTTCGAAGTTTGGAATTGAAAAGTATAGGAAATAACGATTTGTTCTCATTATGTGTTGTGATATATGCACGAGTTTTTAAAGCTATATGCTCAAGTTAGGCTTGAAAACATGCAAAATGTTACATGTTTGCGATGAATATTTATCATTTTTCGAATTATCAATGAGATTAGATATGAATGTTGTAATGGTTTCCTTTGTGTTGATTAGCAAATTGCTCTGCTATCGCTTTTCAGTGTAATGGCTGGCATAAGTATCGATTTCTATCAACTCGATCTCGTATCTGAAAAATTTTCGTTGCTATTCCATTTTGCTGCGAATTTGGTAAATTGAATACGTAGATGTGGCTCAATGACACTAGTAATTTTGAACTTGTACTTTGAAAGTAACATTAACACGCAGTTGAACTCGTGTTATCCTATTGGAATAATTATACGTTGATGCGATTGCACCGATGACATGTTTTACAACATAGTAACAGTCTAGCCTAGATGAAACAGACAATAAAAAAGTTCAATGTCTGACTTAAATAGAAGGAGCAATTACCCTGAGAAAGTAATTAAAAAGTTGGCAACCTTTGGAATGAGAAACAGAGAATGCTTCGAGATGGCAGTTCTATGCGAGTACATTATTATCGCACGAAGGTCGACATTTGAAGAATGCGTTTTGAGTTGTTTGGTACTGATAAGCAATTCAAGCGAACTAGACTCCCGTAAAATCACCGTGTACAATTTTGTTCTCGAGTAGAATGGGCTCTTGGCCAAAGCCAAACACGAGACAATTTTACCGAAAAAATTTTTTGAATACATATTTATCTGTGCGACGGTGAGGTACTATGTTTAGAATATAAGTCGACGCGGTGACATTAATTTTTTTGGGAAATTGGTGTCGTAATTGGAGCGTGCGATTTATGCGAGTTTTAAAGTGTTTTAAATGTGAGGAATATTTTGAGCAAGATGGAGAGGAATTTTGTGTCGTGGAATTTCGAATATGTATCGATGAAAATACTAGAAATGATCGTTTTTGGTGAAGTGTATTGGAATTTCGATGTAACAAGGTGTTTTACAGCCCTGCTTATTCTGTTTATTCTGCTGCTGTTCTGCTTTTAGTCGATAAGTTCTGTTTTTAATTTTTTCCTCAAAATAACTTCTTTACATGCATCATAGTGGGTCACTTTTCTAGGGTTTGTCACTTTTTTCGACTTCAGTCACTTGTGATTACTTTTCACGTCTAAAAAGGCCACTTTGGTTACTTTTTTCCCCTCAAAAGTCACTTTTTCTTTGCGCTCCAGGCAAAAATTCAAATTTTCACGTAGAAATTGCTATTTTTCAAAATTCTTTAAGAAAAAAATAAAAGAACTGAATTTTGCTGGTTATCGGGAAACCCAAGAAAAACTGCAAGAAATCGAAAGGATGTTGACGCATTAAAAAAGTCATTAGCCAAATCCCAGGGAAAAGTGTCTGAAAAACGAAAAACATATGACGAAATATTTTCGTTGGGTCATAAAAAATTGAAAAAAGCCACCGAAAAAAAAGATTTTGCTGGTACCTATCTCGATCGCTGAAGAGCTTTTATCAACGGAAATTAAATGATAAGATGAACGTTTGTAGTACAAGTTTAGAAGTGAAAATGAAAAAAATGAATATTGTAAGCTTTGTTCCAAAAATTTGCCAAGTTGAACATTTTATTATAATTCTACCTATTTAATTACACTGCGTAACTGTAGTGTTAATTTGTTTGTTGTTTTGACGAAGGAATTTAATAAAATGAAATTATTCACGTCTTTTCAGTTGTTTTATCTTTGAAATGTTTGCAGAAAACTACAAAAAATCCCCCCCCCCTCGGAAAACTGCAAAAAAAATTTCCTCCGAAAAAATTGAATTTTTGATTACTTTTGGTTACTAAGCTTTTCGTTAACACACCTTACTCATAATCGTGAATTATTTCCGTTAGAAAACTGATAGGTATTTTTTGATTTCCAAATCTAATGTTTCTAAAAATGTCGCTCTCATTCCGCCGGGGAGGAACCTATTTTTGTCTTTACTAACGTAAAATATTCTTAAAAAACACGTTTTTCGATTTTTTAAAATTTTTGGCCCTTCGACCTCTTTCGAAGAACCTAAAATGATAATTTGGGGGAAAATTTTCTGTCCCTTCCTCAAACGATCCGTGGCTGCTGGTATTACGATTTTGAAGCAAAAATGAGTATTAAGAATTATTCCACTAACACAATGATTTTTTGAATTGGTTTGTTCAAATTTCGTCAGTGTATCTTTAATCAATAACTAGTTCGGTTACGTTCCAAAGTCTGGTGGCAAAATCTCAAAATTGCCGACTCAATTTTTGAAAAATTTAAATGTAACTCATATACCGTTCTTATACTCATATATTTTATTATCATTAAAATAAAAGGATGATCTTGATTCTTCTGGCTTTACTTGCCGACGAACCACTTTTCCACAAGCTCTTGAACTGTAACCCGTCTGTTATACAGGGTGGCTCGGTTAAGGTGTGAAATATTGAAATCTTATATTCTACTTATCAATACGAACAAAAAATGTCATATTCAACATGGGCCCAAAACGTTTTCTTTCTGAGATATTGCCGAGTAAAGAACTGGAAATTCGGCAACGTTGCGCATCGCGACGCCCGTAAAATGTTGCGTTTAACGAGACGAGCGTCGGGGTTACTTACGCGGAAGTTGATTACAGCGTTGCCACAAAATAAATTATGCTGAGATACCCTCCATTTTTTTGATTTTTTAGAAAAAATGTTTAGGCGAAATTTTTTTTATAATAATGAGGAATCATGAGAAATCATTAAATTCGATTTTTATTGTAATTTTGTGGGATGGTCGAAATTTGATAAATTGATTACTCAGCATCCAATAAATAAAAAAAACAGAAATTTGGGTTAATAGGTGTTAAATAAGTAGTACTACCCCTAAAAGTGAATAAAATTTCAAAAAAATGATTTTTTGTTCTTGTTCGACCATTTTTCTGGTACAGAAACACATTTTTTGCTTTAAAACATTTACTTATGAACCAAAAAAAAAAAAAATTGGTATACGTTTCTATGGACCTCCTTTCACTTTTTCCACCACCTACCCCCCGAAAATGTTCACTGCTAGAGCAAAAATTGCCAATTTTGGGTGAAATCTGGGCCCCCTTTAAAGGCGAATAACTCAGTAATGAAGCGTTTATAACATTTTTTACTCCAAATGATGAATAGAATACGTGGTTTTAATATTTCACACCTTAACCGAGCCACCCTGTATCTTTCTTGCAAGAAAGCCGCATTGAATTCATGAATTGCCTAATATTCCACTATTCTAAAACGACCGTTTCTTCAAAAACAACGATCATACGTATTTGTGGTTTAGATCGACGAAATTGCGATCTCAGTCGAAAAATTCAATATCTCGATTTTTGGAACGAGTTGCAAATTTCCGATTGGAACCAGAATTTTTCGACGAAATCAAAATGTTCAAATATTGCAGAGGCATGTTGCCCCTTCCTATTTTCGGTTTAGCCCTGTTGTAGTATGATATTTTGTAAATGAATTTTCAAAAAAAAATCGTTGTTCCTTAAAAAATGAAATTTCAACTTGGACGAAGGAAAAATAACGTAAAAACGGGGAGGGGGGGTCGTCAAATTTTCAAAGAGTTTACGCTTAGAAACCCCTGAAATAAAAGCTCAAGTTTTCGAAACTCCCTTTTTTATCCTTTAAAAACGATAAAATATTGGAAAAAGTGGCCTGAAAAATTGACTGAAAATAATGAAACATGGTTTTCATTTCAATCATTGTCGTCTCCAGGGTTGTTAAATTTTTCAAAATTTTGTGAAATTTGTGTTTTTCTTGCGAACCCCCTCCCCCCTCGGCTTCCTTGATTGCCTGTCTGGCTGAGTAGTGAGTGGCTATGACCATTTTACATACGATGCCCTTTTCAAAAAAAATTTTTAGAAGTCAGGAATACTGGAACTAAGATGAATTTTTTTATAAATTTGTCCCAGGTGTACGAAATTGCTAATACCTCCACCTCCGATTCCTGGCGTCACCTCCCGTGTTCTATGATTACCCCCGGGAGCCACTTTGATGAATCATTTTCGGAGGTGATCTCGGAAGGGACTCCGGGAATTTTTTCAATGCATTCGACGACTTGTTAATGTTGAAATTATTATCAAAGCCAAAAGATAAATTAAAATAAGATGAAAATCACGACTTCAGGACTAAATTCATTTATTTTTGTCCAAAAATTCAGAAAATTGTTTAATAAATTTGTATATGCTGAAATTTTTGTGTTTTTTTCGCTTTGTTTTGTTCGGAGTCTCAGGAGGAGGCTCATAGAGATTTCACCTTCACTCAAAAAAATTGTTCTGAGCCCTTCTCTACCTCCAGGAGGACCTCCCTTGTCCGAAAGGCGAAAATTGATATTCATACTTATCAGTTTTACCTTTTATGCATATTTTCATTTTCAATGAAATAGATCTCTTCTTGAAAAAAATGTTGGTTTTTAATTATGATAGAAATATCGTTTACGTAACTCGTTATCATTTTTTATCAGTGGCTTTGGAATGTCTGCACATCGTTGATTGAAAATATTGAACCGAATCATTTCCGTTTTTATCGATATAGAATAATTTCGTGGAATCAATATTGCTATCTTCATTGCTAATAAATCGCAACGTTTATTTTTACAGGTATGTTGGAGAAATGGCAAATTCTAGAAGAAAAAGCCGACGACCAAGAGAAAATATGTTCCTTACGAAAGAACGTCAAAGACTTACACGACTGGTTATTCGACTTCACGAACAAAATGCCCAATATGACGTTGAATATTAACGACAGGTATCAACTCGAAAAAAATATACGTTTAGTTAAGGTACGCATCTACATACTTGTACATTGTGGTCTAATTTAAAAATGTCAAAAAAGGCCAATCTAATTATGATAGAATGCGGGTACCATTTTAACGTCGATTTTGTCGTATTTACAGGCGGAACTGGACAATCTAAACGACAAGAAAGACTTAATCACCACGTATAACGCCAGAGCTCACAGATTACTAAACGATTCGAAATATTCTACTCCTGTACTAAAAGATGAAATCCACGGCCTATATCGTATCTGGGAAGAAGCCCATCGAAAGTAAGTTATGACTTTAATTTGAAAAAGACTCGTAACCAGGAGTGAACGAAATGTCACTTGTGCTCGTATAAGTTATTGCGAAGAAAAAAAATACACCCTAAGATATTTTTTTGTCTCGTGTTATTAAGCAATCTGATGTCTTCGCTTCGAACATCATCAAGACATCAATTTAGTTTTTTTGACCATACTGCGTCGGTCAGTTTTGATGATTGATGATGCATGTCAATATGATAGAAAATATTATATCGTCCCCTTTTTTCCTTTTTTTGTTATTAGCGTGACAAGTCAACTGAGCTCGTTGAAAGGGATATCGTCCTCGTGGGAGCATTTCGATGTGAATATGTTCGAATTGAAAACTGTCCTGAGAGAAGATCACGAAGCGTTGAGTGTGTTGAATAAGGTTCTATCTGAAAAGGAAACTATTACTGTTGATGTGGCTACCTCGATGAAAAATATCGCCAAGTATTTGCCAGAGAAACAACATAATATGGTTAAGGTAAGCAGTGTTTTGGGCTTATGGGGATAACAAATTTTGAATTTGATCTTGTATTAGAAGAGTACTGAATTTGATTTTTTTTTACAGATTAATAATAACAATTGTATAACGCATTTGGAAAATGATCACGTGGACAGTATGTCGAGCTTTTTGATGAGCACCTTAAACGTGGAAGGATCGTTTTCCGATAGTGGAATATCAGATTCCGGCTCCGAACATGATCTTAGTGAACGTGAAAGACGTTTGGGGTTGCTCAAGAAACTAGCTAGACATTTAGAATCTGTGCTGGCTCCTGGTAGCGAAGCTTTGCTGGATATTATAAAGGTGAGTTTGTCGGAAAATCCTGACATGTGATGATTTTTTCATCGTGAATTTAATTTGATCCAAAGAAATTTTAATGAGAAATGAATCAAAAAAATTTAAGCCTCTTGCCGTACCTCTTTTTTATGATTTTTTTGAGGACATTTAATACGAATTCGACCAATTTTATAATTTGGATAAAGCCGTCTACTTATCATCCACGGAAGTCGCGAATTTTTGTGAAAAATCCAACAAATAATAATTTTCACTTTTAACTTAAGCACTGCAGAGTATTGCTCATTATTATTACGGGGAGAAAAATCAAAGAAATGGCATGAAAAAGTCATTGGAACTCCCCCCCCCCCTCTCTCAAACTTCTTCACAATTTTTATTTCTTTTCAAATTCAAAATCTTAATGAAATCATTGGGATGGAATCAAAAGAAAAAAGTCATAGGGTCGATTTTAAAAAACTTCAATAACATGGCATAAAATTATGTATCTAAAAAAATCTCGTGGCTTTGACACAATATTAGTTTGATGGGGAAGGGGTGTGTTTGTAAAAAAATGTCAAAAATGTCTAACAGGTGTTGAAAAATTGAAAGTTCTGAAATCTATTTGAAATTGACATCCAAAAACATACTTTCAAAAATTTATAAAATTGAAAAATTATTCAAAACGTGAATAATTTTTTTTTGAATCCTAAAAGTTTTCCCTGTTGTTTTAATTCATTTGAATTGTTGAAAAAACTAATTTTTTGGTTGATTGGAGGGGGGAGGGTGCGAGGGTGGTTATTCATGAGCAGAGACATTGAAAACTTCTTACAAAGGGTTACCTATGAAGTTATGAATTTATTTCAGAAAATTTTTAATGTCCATTTGCTGGGGGAGGGGGGTTGAAAGTCGAAACATTTTCAACTTTTATGGAAGTTTTATGATTTTTGAACGTGAACGAGAAGACTGGATAGTTTTTCATTTGAAAAAAAAGTAATCACTTTGACAAATTTTCCAATTTTTAATTTTTTTTCTCATCACACACAATTTTACTGTTCAATAGAGATTTAGAGTTTTTAAGTTCGGGTCGATCCTTAGAATTTATGCCATTTTTGCATTTATGTTTTCACCTACATATCAAGAAAATAATATTTTTGACAATTTTTAAATTATAATCAAAATCTTGCTCATTTTTTAAAGATTTGAGTAAAAATTTTCTTTTGATGAAAATTTCTGCTATAATTTGAAAAAAATTTCTTCATAATGATAATTTTGTTTGGAAAAGTATAAAATCAGCATGTCCAACAGGTCTTGCTGGTCCTGATAAGTCCTTTTTTTAGAAAGAATTTGAACCCCTATCATTAGCGAAAATTCAACATCTATGGGAGATGTTTTGAGTTTGAACACCAATAAATTAATAACAAGGTGTCCACTTTTTGGAAAACTTGGAAGCTAGGAAATTTTAAAAATCTGGAAAAATCGGGGAATTTGGAAATTTTTGCTGGAATTTTGTAAAAATTTAGAAAAATTAATCACCTCTACTTACCTTATTCTTGTATTCTTAAATTACCATCGCCTCTTACAATTACAAGTATTGAAAAAAAATTAGGAGTAATTACGTTATTTAAAAAAAAATGTTTTTTTAAACAGGTTTTTGAATTTTTTACTGTTGGGAGAGGGGGTGTACAATATACATTAGTATTCAGGCATCATAGCGGGTCACTTTTTTAGGGTGTTGGTCACTTTTTTCGACTTAAGTCACTTTTGGTTACTTTTTCTTCGCATTTCCGGGCAAAAAATAAATTTTAGCGTAGAAATTGCTATTTTTCAATATTCTTCAAGAAACAATAATAAAAAATTGATTTTTGCTAATTTGTTTGTTGTTTTGAAGAAGGAATTTAACCCTTCGCTGCATAGGTGGTCATATACGACCACAGCTTGCCCAAATTTGAAAAAATTTGAAAAAATTCAAAATATTTCCAAAACTTTACTTTAAACATTTTATGAACATCCCAATACATTAAATTTCATGCTTCATTCGCATACTTTGGTAAATATTTATAATAACTAAAAAAATTTCCCCAAAATTTGAAAATTTTTGGAAAATTTTGATGGGAAATTCATGCAGTAGAGGGTTAATAAATGAAATTATTCATGTCTTTTCAGTTGATTTATCTTTGAAATGTTTGCAGAAAACTACAAAAAAATTCCGCCCTTCCCCCCCCCCCCAAAAAAAATGTTAGAAAGAATTGAATTTTTGGTTACTTTTGGTTACTTTTTGATCATTTTTTGGTCACTTTTTGCCCAAAAAAATTTATTGAAAGTTACTTTTTTCTTCAAAAATTTCGCTATGATGCTTGGTACCTACATATTTTGATAAGGTCCTACCTTTTGATTTTGATATTTTGTTAAACAATCTGAAAATGCATTAAACTTATTAGCAACAATTAGTGTGAATTGTCGTACAAAGAAAATTATATTTTATTGATTTTTAAATTCTAAAAGATCAAAAGTTATTATTGAAGTCAGTGGTTCCTAGATTCTAAATTAAAGATGGACAAACATTGACACCTTCATTCAAGTTTTTCCCTTTATTTTGTTTACAATTTTTGTATACTAATCGGTGCTAAATAGACTTTGAAATTCGGAGATTTTTTCCTTGAAAAAATTGAGATTTTTATGATATTCGCCCAAATTTCAAACGTCTTTCCTGTTTCTTTTTTAAAAATGTCCCTACTTTTTCTTCTGAAAAAATGTAGGAAAGGGTCGAATTATTCTCCTGAAAAGCGTGTGAAATTGTAGAAATGTAGAATTGAAATGAAAATTGGTTGAATGTTGGAAAATGGAAAAATTATTTCAGAAACTGAGGTCTTACTTATCCTCCCCTTTCCTCTAGGTTGCTTCGGCAGGTTATTTCTGAAATAATTGATTTTAAAAAGACATAGTATTTTCATGGAACACCGAATAATAAAATAGGCGAATTTAGAAAATTATTCAGGTTTTCAAATCCCCCCCCCCCCCAAATAGCTTGACTAAATTTACTGAAAAATACAGGTTTATTTTTTTCAAATCAAAGAAAAATTGTTTGGGATGTTTTTACATTTTTTACATTTTTTCCCCTCGACGATGGTACATTAGATATTGAAAATGGAATGTAGATGCTTGAAAGATTTTTTTACCTAAGAAATAGCGTAATAAATTTCCAACGATGATAATTTTTTTACCATTTTTTTTTTTTAGAAAATTGACGAAGCCGAGAAAGAAATACGTGACCTGCAGCAAACTTGCCGAACGTTGATAAAAACCGCCGATTTTGATAAGACTCAGAACATCAGCAGTATTCCGAAGAAAGATAAACCGTTGGTGGAAAGCCTTCGCAAGTACGTTTACATTTCGAATTTTATTTATATTAACCCGCCCTTGCTCACATGTACTATTAAGCCATTGCTCGCATAGACGCATACCGGTCATTTTGACCACGAAAAAAAATTCACCAAATTTCCTGGTAATTTTTTCCAAATTGACATTATCGTATGATTAACATGACCACGATGCGAGAAATCGTATGAATTTTGGTTAAAATCGACAGTAATGCAAGCAACCAAGGTATTTTCGTCAAGCTGTCAAGATTGGTCAAAATGACCCGATGCGAGCAATGGTCAATTTTGACCGCATGTGAGCAATGTTGGGTTAACGCCGGTATCTCCGAATAACAGTGCAATTTACTTAAACCGAACGTATTGTCGGTATTCACTCGTAAAAAGAAAAAGAAACTCGAGCATCGTGATCGTTCAACTTGGAAGGGGTGGCATCGGAGAGAGAGAAAAAGAGGCGTGAGTACTCGAGTAGAAATTTCTCTCCTCGCGCAATTAAAATGCCAGATATCAAACGCTGAGGGATCTATTATTGCAATCATTATTGTCAAGTTTTAAGTATTCGGTAATGAGAAGCGGAATACGAGTTGCATAGGAATGATCTCATTGACCGAAGTCCTCTCCCGGCCTTCTCGTAAAGGCTACGAGCCGAGGTACGTTTAAAAACAGAGCTGCAGAACATTATTTTTCGCAGGTTACTACCGGTTAAGCGTCGTTTAATTCTCTCGTTACCAAAGTTTTGCTTTTCTTTTAAACCGTGAAAGTTTCAAGTTACGAGACGCGAAGGGTTTTAAAACGCTATTAAATTGTTTAGAGTCGGAATACGCGGCGGGATTTTAAACGATCGTGTTTTTCTGGCCGAAGATTTCCTACCTTTGTATCCGAGTAGAGAGATATTTTCAATGAGAGAGAGCGAGGTGTATAGATTGATTGTCGTGTGTGCATTGTATATGGTATACCTGCGCGTGTATACGAGTAGGTATAATCCATATTACGTAGGTAATGTAAAAAAGAGAAGATAAATACGATAGTCGAACCCCCTTTGTATATATTGAATGGAAGCAGTCGTAGTTGTACTTGCGATAACTAATAAAGCAGACCAATTTGTCAATTTGATCCCCATGTACTCGGATGTTTATTCAAATTAGGTAATAACAACAGCGGGAGACGGATTTTTCTTCTTGCAAATACGTACGTGCACCTTTTTGAGATGACGAGAGGAGTTCCTCGTGGCGGAAAATTCTCGCCTTTTTTTATTTTTTACAAATTACATATTGTAGAGGTTTGTAAAATAACGAAAGGAAGGTTCGATAATTTGAATTTTTCGAGGGGTGGAGTGATTTTTACACCCTTTTTTGTTTTTTTCGAGAGTGTTCTCGGAGATGTTAGGATTATTGCCATTTGTGAATTGTTTTAGGATTGATTTCATTGACGGATCAGGGCGATTTGAACAGCTGTATCGAATTTTTTTAAGGACTTGATGTTTTCTCCCTTTTCTAATTTTCAGTCCCCCCTCCCTTCCGGGAGCTATAATTTCATTTCATGTACCTAGATAGTCAACTTTCTGCGTAATGTTAAGTTTCTTCAACCTGAGTAGGTATTTGAAAAATTTGATAAAGTTGTTATCAAATTGAAAACTTTTCAAATTATTACATAGTTTTTCGAAAACCACACGATTTTCTAAAAAATTTTAATACTTCTCAAAAAATAGAACAGTCCTGTAAAAATTGGCAAATTTTTTCAAACATTAAAAATTGGTCAAATTTTTTCAAAAGTGACTAATTATTTTTCATGATCCCATCCATTTCCTCTTCCAATGAGGTACCTATTGATTTTTTTGTGAAAAATTCAAAAAAAAAGATAGAAACACTATATTGAATGAACTTAGCAAGGAGGAAAATGGCATTTTAAAATTTTTTCCACTTTCTCTCCTCTCTTCTGTCACGCCTTGAAACAACCGTCTTCTATAGGAGATGAAAAAAATCTACCTGGAGGAAAATGAAATTCAACTCAAGTACCCGACAAAGGAGTTAAACGTTGTTTTCAAATTTTTTCACCCCCCCCCCTCCATTTCGATCAGCTTTTGCTTTTAAATGTCGACCAAAAGGAAAGGGTAGAAAAATGAAAAAAATTGGCGGAGGAAAAAAAAAATTTAATATACTTGATGAGAGGTATTCAATGTCCTTAATAAAAAAAATTCCACTCCCCTCACCTCTCTCTTTTCTCTCTCATCCTTATATTTAGTGCGGATGAAAATTAGGAAAACTCGAAATCATTCAAAAATTACATGAAATAAGTGTAGGAGGGGTGAGGCCAGGAAAGAGACTGAAGATAGCGAGACGAAGTGAATATCTTGCTTCTGAAAAAAATTGCCACCCTTGTGTTCTCTGGGTGCGCTAGTAAATTGAATAATCTTTCTGAAAATTTGATGAGTGTTTTTTTCAAACGTGGAAAATTGGGTAGTTTTTTCATAACTGAAATGATTTTTCAAAATACTGAATCGCTTTTCCCCTAGCTCATAAATACCTATGTAATTTTGACGCAAATGGATTTTCTACGATTCAAGTCCCTTACGGGAAAAAATACCTTCTTGGAGCATTAAAAATCAAATTTTCTCAAAGCTTCGCTCGGGCATGAACGAAATCACAATTATATGAACTATTTGAATCAACTATGCGAAAAATGGCTCCCTTCTGATACTCCAAGTCTCCTTACCCACTTTGCACCCTCCTAAAAAAAAGGTTTTTTTTGGTTCTTAAGGTTGAAATAATTAAGGGGGAGGGGGAGTGAACTCAAAATTTCTCAAAAAATTATGAAATTTTAGACCCCCTTCGTGAGGAATATTTCTGGCTACGCCACTGGTTCAAATTTATGCGGAGTTCAAATTTTTTCCACTCTAAACTTTTTCAATTTTTATTTCAAAACTGTATCCAATTTTAAAATTTTCTCGCCAGTAAAATTTTTTTCAATTTAAATTTTTTAAAAATTTTTACAACTTTGATTTTTAAAATTGTTTTTCAATTTCATAATTCATAGATATTACTTCTCAAAATGTTTTCTAATTACGTATTGAGTTTGGAAGAAATCTTTGGAAACATGAAGTTGAAAATTTCTTTTAAAAATTCAAAGTAGGAAAATTTGAAAAAATTTCCGAGTTAGAAGAAATTGAAAAAATATGAGGTTGAGAAAAATTTGAAAAAAATTTTTAATATTAAAATTTTTTTCAACTGAAAACATGAAAGAAATTGAAAAAATATAAGAGTTTTAAAAAACTAAACTTGGAATAAAGTTGGACTTGAACCGTCAAAATCCCTTTTGCGTAAAAATTATTTAGGAGGTTCTCGCTTTTCCAAAAAATATTTTATGATTTTTCTAATTATTGAAAATTGAAGAATTTTTTTCAAAAAATTAAAAAAATTCTACACAGAGGATGGTTTTTTCAAACACTTTTCCCCAAACATAGGACAATTTTCCAAGAACTTGATGGTGAAAGAAGGACGATTATTTCGAAAAAATACAATTTTTCCAATCATCTGGAATTGAACTAGTTTTTCAAAAGTTTAATAACTTTCAAAAATTGGGAGATGTTTTAAAAATTACATAATTTTTTATACAAATAAAGTAATATCTTGGAAAAATCATGGAATTAAGTTCCACTTTTTTTTCAAATTAAAATATTTTTCAACCTAAATATCTATTGGTTGGTATGCATTTTAAAAATTTCTAAAAAATTTTAAACTGGTGTTTTGTTGCTTACTTACTACAATTTTTTTTTGACCTTGGACATTTTTTTAATTTGTCTCACATCACTGAAATCGCGATTTTTTTTGAATGAAATAAATACGAATCCTGAAACTTTCATCTCTTTGGTTTTGAAACCATTATAAATTGTAGTTTTATTGGAGAATGAACAGATATGCCTTTGCACATTGAGCAAATAGCCGGATTCGCCAGTGATTTATTTTTGTTTGTTTTTATTGAAATATAGGTAAATAACGATTTTTTTTTTTCAATGTTGCAGAGAATCAAAATCATCGAAAAAGGCAAAATCCGGCGATCCCGAATCCGACCCGGATAAAAGCAGGTCGCGATTTTGGAGAGTTCTGCGAGCAGCTTTGCCATTTCACATGGCGATCGTGGTGTTGATATGCGTAGCTTGTCTGTTGGAACCGAATTGTTGTGACGCTATTAATAACCTTAATCTGTCTTTATCGCCGCAACTCAGGTACATATCTGGACCCCCGCCGACCTAAGACAACAGACCTTGTCGCAAGTTGGCCAAAGTATCTTGTCGTATGACAATCTAATATTTTTCAAGTCTGATTTATAAATACTTTTCCTGCGTTAGTACAAATGTCGAACTTTTTCACTATATTGTAGTTTGTTTTCCTCTACTTTGTGTTTTTTTCCCTTCGTCTTGTTCAAATGCTTGCTTTTTTTCGCGCCATTATGTAATTTTCCAAGAGGCGTGACGCGGATGAAATCACTGCCAAGCATTGATATACATTCCTTCGTGTACTGTTTTGTCGTATAATATGTGATAAAATTCTGAATAAGAAATTCCATCGTGATTGCTTTTTGATCGAAAGGTGTCCCCGATGACCTAGAAAAATTTATGTAAATTTTTTTCGCGATGAAATTTCTCATGTAGAATTTTATAAGGTAGTTATTAGAAGATTTTTTTTTTGTTGTAATTAATTGGATCGCGTGTGTAAATACGTAGGATCAGAAGTGATAAGACTTCTCGTAGTTGGCTAATGATGAAATTTGTAACACGTTTTTAAAAAGGAAAGTCTTTTTATATTTTTACATACTAGTTTTGTTGTAGTTACCAAAAATTGAATATGCAACTTTTGATACGACTTTTTTTTTGTTTGGTATTTTTTATAGATTTTTTTTTTCTTTTTTTGCAATGTTTTAATTATGTTAAGTACAAAGAAAATATTTTTCGTATGTTTCGTACGTTGTCTTCCTCCTCGAACTAAAATCAGGTTTTAATTTTTACCGATCTCGGCAATATTTTCACATAGTTTCGATGTATTGTTGTATATTTTGTAATTTCATGTATGAAGTGTAACGAAATTGTAAAGCTGAATGATAAAAATAGCTCAGTGTTTGGAAATTTTGTTTTAAAATGTTAAACTCGATTTAAAGTATTCGTAATATTGTGCTGTTGATTTTAATTTAAACCGTGAAAATTGTCGGATTATCTCAGTTACCCGTTCAATGTAAAATTTATGATTTTTTCGTAAATGTCACCAAAGAATTTTTAATTGAAATGTATTGTACCAAAAAAAACTAGATTGATTAGGTTTACGTTGCAATTCTGTATGTCTTGATGATGTAAGGTATTCTTTGATTTTGAAGAAAGAGTAAAAAAAGGATGTAATTTTGTAAATCCTAATTAAATCGATTACATAATAAAGTAATATAATGCAATGCATGTTAATTTTATTACTAATTTTAATAATTTATAACGTTTATTAATATTGGTATTTTAAAGCATTAATTTTTATAAGTTAACGAAAACGTGTTCATATTCACGATTATTTTAAACCCTTTTTTCTCCTTTTAGTTCCTTTTTAATGAGATAACGTAATACGTTATTAATGAGGTTTTTTTTCTTTTGAAATAAGAGTAACTTTTTTTTGTTTTTTTTTAATTTTTAAAAATTTTGTACAACGAAATTTCGCTGATGCTGTATATTTTCGAATTGGTTGGCGGTTGGAGAGATTTCTTCAAATGCTTTGTTTTTGGTATTTCTTATAAAGGATTCGAATAAATGATTGGATCACCTGTAGTATTGTGTTTTTATTTTGAAGTTGTGTGAAATCAGATTTTTTAATTTTGATTTGATCGAAAACATGATTAATTGAAGTTGAAGATTGATTGAGTCACCAGGTAAAACGTAAGTATATAAAACTCATCATTTCCTTTCTATCACATCCAACGTAGCAATACCTCTCAGTATCCTTCATTTTCTTGTCTCATGGCATGCTCTTCAATCTCAAAAAGATGCTTTCTCAAACTTCCCTAGTCAATTCATGAAATTTTCTCAAAGAATCTAACCCATTTAAGCAATTATTCTTCCTTTTCTTTAACAATCTTAAACTCCCCCATCTATACGGCTGTTGAAACTACGTCATCCAAGGTCATATTTTATCAAAAAGTAATAACCTGGTGGGCAAAAAACATACATTTTGTACGTATTTATACGAAATTTTCATAAATTTATCAACTTTATTGCTAAAAAAAAATATGTTTTGTGACAATCGTGAAAATAATAAAATTTGTAGCTATAAAAAAATACTTTAAAATTTAAAATTTGTCCACCAGTTCAACTGTGATCTGAAGCTCCTAGCAGACCCCGGTGATATGGCATTTAAAATACTTACTCAGCGCCTCTGTTATTTTTTGGTAAATGAATAAATTTAAAAAACGAACAGAATGTTTATTTTTCACGCAAATATAAAACCATACTAACATGAACGTTTCGACCATATCAATTGTTTTCTCTACCTAGCTATCATTAAAATGTAAAAATAAGATTGCGATTACTTCACGATAAATAAATGAAACACTTTAAAATTACTTACTACATAGTATCTAGTAATAAACAATTTTTCTCAACCACATGGCAGAAAATTCATATTTCAACATTTAATTGTCATATCAATTACTTACTTATTTAATTTTGTAATTTCTTTGGTATCTTTTCAGATTGGAAAAACTTGAAGTTGAAAAAAATTATATTTAAATTTGAAAAAAAAATTGTACTTATAGTTGGTACAACAAAAGAATGTAGTTTTCCCCTACATTCTCCCACCACAAAATTTAAGAACGTTGAGTTGTGATTGGACGAAATTTGAAATCAACGCGCGTCGTTGGTTTCCGCGTTACGAGTCGAGTAGGGGAAATGTACATTCTTTCGTTGTACGTACTATAGATAAAAATTTTTCAGAAAGTTACCCAAATTTGAATTTGACCTTAAAATTTTCAGCGTTGAAGAAAGTTTGAGTTTTTAAGAAAATTTGAATTTGAAATGAAGTGGATTCTGAAAATGTAACTTGAAAATCTTTGGACCAGAAAAAATAAATATAAAAAATTAAAAATTCGAAAGTATGAATACGAAAATTCAAGTTGAAAAATGTTTGGAGTATTTTTCGGTTTCGCGCATTTTCGTTCCGGGCATCCACGAACACGATCCACGACTCCACGTGGTGATAACAACACTAGTTCGTCCTCGTGATCGAACTTTGTTATCATTTCCTGGCTTTTGTTGACAACATTTCGAAGAAAGTTAACGTACTTGTTCAAAAATTTCTATTTATGTATTTTTAATTTTCATATAAAAGCATTTACAGTGTGTATGCGTCTATGCTGGAAAACCCGTGATGATCTAATTATTTTGATTAGTAGATATTATCACTACCGCCGCGGTACCGTTTCGAATGACCGTTTGAAGTCATTCATAATACCTCGTATCCAATTCGTTACATTCGTATCATCGATCAGCTGTAAAAAAAAAACTTATTTTATGTGATTTCTAATTAGATTAAATCATATCTATTTAATGTGATGAGTTGGTGTTAAGTCTCATCGATTATTTATATGTATTGACTCGATATTATTGTCGGATGTCTTGGAAATTTACCTCGTTGCACCGCACCGCTACGTCTGTCTAAACATCATAGGTAAGTAAGTAAATAATTGGTTTACATTCAAAATGATTAATTAGATATTTAAAAATAAAATAATCGTCGTTACGGTTTTTGATTGAAAGACATGATTTTGATGTTTAGAGATGGTTTAGAGGCATCGTTGCACTAAGATCAGTGTTTTCCAACAAAATGATAACTACTTTATCAATTTCTCCGATATAAATGTATCAAGTATAGATATTCATTATTTTATACTTTGTCGATTCCTTATAGTTTTTTCATTTTTTTTTCAGGTGGAATTAAAAAATTAATTGCTTGAAACGTTGAAGATTTGTGCCACTTTTACCATATCAAGTATGTCTACCACGGAGAACATTGATCGTATCCAAACTTTACGACCGGATGGAATCGTAGTCCCGACGTGGTGTAAAACAGGAATGACAATTCATAAAGCCGATCACATTTGGGTGATCAGTCAATACAATTTCATCAAGGCGAAGTTTACAAAAGGACAAATATTAAAATCATCAAGTTTTGCCGCTGCCACCTATAATGAATGCAAATGGCATCTCAAACTAAAACCGAATGGCAGAAAAAGTAGCGACAATGATGATTCTTCATTAGATTTGCTGCTCGATGACACGAGTGAATGCCAAGAAGTATTTGGAGAATTTAAATTTTCTATTTTGGATGAGAATCGAAAGGTTGTAAAGGTATGTCCTACTAAAACCGTTGTTAATAAATTTGTTAAAGGACCGCCGTATATAGGTTGGGGAATTGAAAATGCTATTGAAAACGATTACGAATCGCTGTTACCGAATAACCGGTTGACCATTCATTGCGAAGTGACTTTTTCCTTCTCTGATCCTTTTACCAGCGCTGTTGATCAATCCAGCCTGATAGAGCTCGAACATAATGTTCCCGAAGTTCGTCTGTCGGATGATTTCAGAAAATTATTGAAAAACGAAGACTTTACAGATGTTGTGCTTTCAGTAAACGGTAAAGAATACCGAGCTCACAAAGCTGTATTGATGGCTCGTAGTCCTGTTTTTGGTGCCATGTTCAAGCATGAGAATATGACCGAAAACCAGTTGAATAAAATAGATATTGTAGATTTGGATAATCAAGTTGTGGAAGAAATGTTGAACTACATTTACACTGGTAAAACCGAAAGGCTGAAAGAGCTCGCGGACGGTTTATTGGCAGCTGCTGAAAAATATGGCCTCGATGGATTGAAAGTCATTAGCGAGAACGTATTAATTGAAACTCTATCGATCCAGAATGCCATTGATACGTTGATACTGGCCGATTTGCATCGTGCTTATAAATTGAAGTCTATCGTCATCAATTTCATCGTCTCAAAATCTTCGGATGTGATGAAAACTACAGCTTGGAAAAATTTGGCTTCGTCGTATCCACAATTACTTGTTGAATTATGCGAAGCTCTCTCCGGCAAGTAGACCACAAGCCAGAAGTCAGTATCTAATTGGAAATATTTGAATTAGGTTTGTGTGTGTGCTTTCTGTTATAAACTCGAGTAAATTGTCTACTTATATTATTTTCTATTTTGAGTTTTCTACTTGTGATGTATCTAATTAATAAATGAGTATCTTCGAAATATTCTATTGATTGATTAACACAATGATTTAAAATGAAACTAATTTCAAAAATTTGTTTATTTATTTTTTCTTTTCGAAAATTGAGTAAGAGGTAGCACAAATGTATTTATCTACACTTGATAAGACCTGTAAAAAATTAAAAATTCCACCCTCCTCTACGACTCAACCCTGTCTAACTGTACTTGTAACTTGACTCTTTAAAATGAAAAGGTTTTGAAAATTGAAAAAAAAAGTTGCAAAAAATGGTATTAATAAGTGGACAGGATGTTTGGTAAGTGGTCTCACAAACAAAAAATTAGGATTTAACGAGTCGGTATCTTAAAAAAAAGTTAGTTGCACATGTTACTTATCTTTATAAAATTGGAGGGGATGCAAAAGAAAATCATGAAAAAAATCGAACAAGGAAATGAATTGGATATTTACTACTTCGAGAACTAAAAAATATGTGTTCTGACAATTTTCGCTTAACATCAAAATTAGAAGGGCTAAATACGAATCATTCAAAGTTGAAAAAATTAAAAACATTTTGATGTTCATCTATTTTGACTTCAATTTTAATGCTAGGCAAAAAAATCTTCAGCAAAAAATTTGTTCATTTTACAAAGCACTATTCATTTTCTTTATTAATTTTTTTATATCGATTCTTTTTTCTAGCCTATTCTATTTTCAAGTTTGGCAAAAAAATAACGATGTGAAAATTTTGTTCATTTTTCGAAGAACAATTCATTCCCATGATCAGAAACAATTGAACTGCATAAATTTTTTTTGAAAGGGCGCTTCCAACGTAATAGAATATGGATATGCAAATATTCATGTTAGTTTTTTAATGAACACTCTCTCATCATCAATACCATCTGGCCCCATTTTTTATAGGATTTATAAAGAAATCACATATTTCATACTTTTTATATGATCCGTAGGAAATCGAAAAAGTTGTTTCTTTGATGAAGATAAGATCAGATGAACCGGTATTTTTTTTTACCAATAAAAATCATTGATGGCGGAAATTGTTTGATAATGGCGAGGTGATGGCTATTTTCTGAAAATTTTTGTTTAATAGGCATTCATACGAGGGGCAACCCGAAATCAATGAATTGCAAGAACGAAAAAGTCGGAAGGTATCTGATTAAAATGAAACTTTTTCTGAATTTTCCAACTCAAAATAAAAATTTCCTGAAAAAAAGCATCACCTCGCCATTATCGAACAATTTCCGATTCAATTTCAAATTTTCAGTTTTACTGAGTCTTTCTGAAGTTTGGACACAAATTTTTCATCATCCTTACCGATCATTTACATCATACTATGACTTTCAACATTCCTACCGGACCCGTCCTCCGGTTTCCGTATGATTTTCATAGCAGACTATTTTGCCTGATTAATAATCAGGAGATTTTTAAAAATATTATGGTAGACAGCTTTTTTGTTGGTCGTTTGCTCCTTAATCTTAAAGATAGGCAACTTATTTGCCTGATTATAGTATTTTTTTCTGTACTCCGCTACCCAGTCCTATCAACAGTTCTCTAAACCTTACGAGTTGAAGTTGAGGTAACATCCATTCGCCTGACGCTCCATATTATTGAGAATTTATTTTGGCCTCAATTATTTTAGGTCTAACAATTGTTAGAGTTTTCCACCATTTCACTGAATCCAAATTTCTGTTGATTAATTTACCTAGGTAAGTATAAATCTGGTATCTATCTACCTATACAATTTTTCATCGAAACGTATCACATTAAATTAAAATTTTCACATCATTATCGAGTTCAAGTTAAAGAAGGTAGATATAATTATTGAACATGAAAATCTACCAATCTACGTACACCAACGTTTTCCTCACCGCCGTTGTTTTATTCTAACCATACGCAGTTTATAATTGAGAGAGCGGCGTAAAGCTGAAAAATATCTACCTGTTATATCGTGCGATAACTGGCTCGTTTGATACAAGTTGGCCGGTTAAAATGAAGAAAAAAAACACAAAATCTTCTTTTTTAAACCGGAATTCATAAATCAAAACAAACGACGGACACACTTCAGTCAGACAGTCACCGGTAAATAATACCATTTCGTCGGTCTTTATTTCTTTGATATCTTTTCAAACATGTTTTTCTTGGTTTATTTTTGTTTTGTTTTATTTCTTATTATGTAGTGACTGTTTTAGATATTACAAAGTTCCTTTTGTTTTATACATTTTCCTCGGTAATGGTCCTCGCATCTAAATGGCGAATACGAATAGGTGAATGGATACGTGGATGAGTATCTGTTTAGTTTAGAGTCATCGACTTCATGAATGAGTGGTGCCGTTGATCCGTTGATCGCGGTTGTGAATTGAATGCGATTGTATAGTGGATGTGGAAATGGTCACAGTGGCGTAACCAGAAATTTCTCAAGGAGGGGGTCCGAAATTTCATGATTTTTGAGAAATTGTAAGTTCACCTCCCCCCCCCCCCCATCAAATTTCCTTTTACTATAAAAACACAAAATTCAAACTTTATTAAATTTTCATGCGATTTGCATAGCACATTTAAGGAAAAAAACTGATGATAATGTAATCTTGGAACAAACAACTTACATAGGTACTAATTATTTTGGCCTTAAAAGCCAATACAAATACCTAATAAATCCAAGAATTGGCGTCAGAAGCTTTTTTGGGGAGGGTGCAAAGTGGGTATGGAGACTTGGAATATTAAAAGGGAACTATTTTTTGCATTGTTGATTCAAATAGTTTATAGAATTAGTAATTTCGTTCATGCCCGAGCGAAGCGAGGGCGAAATTTTGAGAAAATTTGATTTTTAATGCTTCAAAAAGGCATTTTTTACATAAATTCCTGACTATAATTATACATAATTATTAAATGTGATTTCTTTCATGCCCGAGCGAAGCGAGGGCGAAGCTTTGAGAAAATTAGATTTTTCATGCTCCAAAAAGGCACTTTTTCACGTAAGTTTCTGACGCCAAGGGGGGGGGTCCAGACCCCCTGGACCCCCCCCTTGGGTACGCCACTGGATGGTCAGATAGTGGTGTATTGAATGGAGAGATTCGTATATTATTTTTTTTTATTGAAATGCCTAATGAGTATTTTTGAGTAGGTATACATAGGTGATTTCCTGAGGGTAATTACTTACAACTCGTCTTCACCGATTGGGTTGAAATTTGGCTCATTAAAATAATATCTTATCGGCACCTTGGAACTAAATTTTGAGCTGCTCAAGTTGACTTTTCGATTTTTAAGACATTTTTTGAGAATAGTTCTATTTAGAGGGAGATTTATAATAGACTCAGCATTTTTTATGTCAATTTTTTTTACATTTCCTCAATGAGGTAACAAACTTTGTTGGTAGCAACAATGTCAAAGTCAAAAAAGAAGGAAAAACGAGGTTTGTGCAATAAAAAAATCGAAAATAGCGAAATTATAAAAAGAGTGTCCTAAATGTAAAAGATATTTCATTTGAATGAAGACAAAAATAAAGCTTCAGTGAAGCGAGGGCAATTTTTGTGTGAAAAATTGCAGCGATTTTTTTAACAGTTTACCGATCACTTTCGGTCATTTGTGAGAGATTAACCCAAAAATGCGATTGAGTTTTTCACTTCTTAAACATGTTTTTTAAAAAAAATTGTCTTTACTTATTAAACCCCATTTTTAAAGAAACCTTAAATTTCTTCCTTTGATTTTAGAAGAAAATTTCATTTGATTTTATTTGCGTAATTTTTCATTTAATTTGATACGGAGGGATACGATAATAATATCTGAATTAATTTTTCAATTACTTACCTACTACGAAAGATTATTTGTTTCGAAAATATGTAATGCTGAATTTTTCCTAAAAAAATAAGAAAAGAACAAAATGTGAGAAATTTTTAAAAAATCTTCCTTTTTTCCTGTTTTTATGGAAGAAAAATACCAAATCTTAATGGAAATGGTTGGCAATACATATTTAGAAAAAAAAAGTTTTTCTTGTGTTTCAATTTTTAACCATTAGTTTATTTCTGTTTTTATTTTAATAATTCATTTTGACTCATAAAAAAGGAATAGAAAAAAATGTAGGTATTTGCCCCCAAATTTTGTTTTCTTTTTTCTATTTTTAAGAAGAAATAGTAGTTGAACTTGAAAAAAAACACGACCAACAGGTAAAAATGGAATTTTAAAATGATCCGTTTGCTCCTTTCTGCCTTTTGCATCAAAATCGAAAAATAAGCCCTTTCCCCTTGATTTCATCCTGTGCCTGTGTACGCCACTGTTCTCAATTGTCAAATCAATAATTAATTATCCTCCAGCCATGAAAATTTGATTCAATGGGTGTAGATTGTTCGTCAAATTTCCTCTTTTTGTCTATTTTTAGAAAATAATAATTTTTTTAAATTTTGAAAAATGATGAACATTTTTTCTCTAAAATAAAACTACTGACTCATTATTGAATAACTATATAAGTAACTGTTTTTAAAAACAAATTCAGCTGAAAAACGCAGTTTTAAAACACTAGAATAATTGATTGATTGGTAAGGAAGTAAACTAAATTTTATTAAAAAAACTGATATTACACCATCGTTTTCTAATTGTTCAAAATCACGTCTCAATTTAATAGGTTATACTGTACCTAAGTCTCTGCACTTCTGCAGATCCGATTCCAAAATTATACAATTGAAATATTTTATCAAAATCAAATTTTCAAAACACTATAAAAAATACACCAACATCATTCAATCCAAACACTTTTTGGTTTTACAATTTTGATTTGAAAAAAAAAAAATTAAAATAAAAAAACATTTTTGTGAATGAACGATTTTTGTCAATCTTAATAATTGAACGATTTTTATCAAAGTAGCCAATAGAAATGCTTCAAATTGTTTGTAAACAAACCATCTCAATCAGTTGATAACTTCCATTTTGAATTTTGGAATTCGCAATTTTCGATTTTCGAATAATTAATTATTTTTTTTTGTTCATTGAATTTAAAATGGAGTTGTTTTCTTGTATTCTTGTTTTAATTTTCTCGGAAATAATTTACCTACTAATATAGACGTAAAGTGATTAGTGAACACTTCAATCATCCATACTCATTCCAACCGTTACGTTTCTCAATTTAGATTAGAGCTTGGAAAAATCGAAATCAGCTCTTAATTACATAATAAATATTCTACCATTATCACGCAGCAAGATTAGTCAACGCTTGACGATCGCATAAATAAGTCAAACAATTCACCTGCAACTGGGAAGAGGCAAGAGGTAAAATTTATTTCCGCTGTACATTAGGACAATCGTAAAGATTACCTAACGCCAGACACTAGAAGGAAAACGTTAAGATACGCTTAGAATATTTATACGAAATTTTCTTCAACTCGTTCTCTTGTACCTACAGTTTCCGGTTTTCTCGCCGACCCAACGATTCAAATTTAATTCTCGGTCGTCTTTGATTTCCGTCGCCGTCTTATCCTATAACGAAAGCTCAATCTATGGGAGCTGCTTGCCGGTTGGATTCGAATTTTGAAAAAACCCGCCGAGACAGTGTATTATAAATCAAGGCCTCCATGCAGTGGACATAGTGAGTAATAAATTTTTTCTCCTTCGTTATTTAGGTTGATTACCATATAAGTTTTTCTACGCAAATCAGATTTTCGTATTAATAATTCAGAGCTCATTCTTACAATGATGGCCTCTTCGGTTTACACGGCGAATATTAATATATTTATTATCGAATCACAAATACTTAGGTGAGTATTCATACGCCGAAATGGATTGCCAACTGCATTAATGATCGAGCCAAAAATGCGAGATTCTACATCGTCCTAGTGGAATATAAATGAATTTGAAAATCGATAATGTTCGTATTGTGCTCAATGAGTTTATTGTTTTCACATACCTTAAATGTAAGTATGTCAGGTCGTTCACGGGCATATTAAATTCTCGCCCTGGTGTTACGTAAACCAGAGAGAAAAAAGTTTTACAAAATCAATTCTACGAGCGGTATTCGTCGATCGAGGAATCATCCCGTTATAGATTTTATTCGAATAACAATACCAACCTATGGAATTATATGGTATACTGGTAGTTTAATCTTATATTGTTACAATAGAACTCCATAAATCTTTGGAGTCGGTAAATTTTAATTTTGAGATGTTTAACTCTCGCTAGGCGATAAAATAATTAGATATAGTTTTATAAATCGGAATTTTTTCAAATTACAGATCGGCTGCAATTAAACTGGTCACGAATACGATGCATCGGTGTTAAAACAGAAGTTTTTAATGCGTTAATTACAACAAATGGTAAGCCCGATGAAATAATTTTCGCTAAAAAACAACCCGGTACTGGCCGGCGTTAACCTTTCATTATTGAATTTCTTAATTCTTTTGTTGTAGTTATCTACGGTACGGAAATTATTAAATTCGAAGAAACACATTCCGATTTCCAATCGATATTATGTTACCGGTATGATTCGAGTGATTGTATGAAAATAATGGCTCGGGATGTCTTTGATTAGGTAGTCGGTTGTTTTTCCATTCAGTAGGTATATAAAAGAAGAAAGTTATTAGTTTTATTTTCACCGAAAAATAGAAGGTATAGGTGTATTATGGTGAATCTGTATCTGGCTACTTAAAATCGATTTTTTTTCCTATGTTTAAATCTATAGATACATGAAGCAGTCTATGTAACTTCTTGATGGATACCTACCTATAAAGGTATCAAAATTACGATACAAGAATAAACCTCGGTGTCGTTGCGAACGTGGACCCTTTTTAAAAGCGTACGTATAGTTTTTAAATTGAAAAGGAATTTCCGAAAGAAGAAAAGCGTACATGGCATTTTTACCTATCCTAATAGTTATAATACAATAATCTGTTATCTCGCGTTCGCGGATGAGATTTTGCTTATTTCACGATCCATTTACCACGAGCATACCTTCTTTCTACATTCCCGCACTCCTGCTGCTAAACACATGGAATGATTTGAATTTAAAAAGATTCGCCGAGTTCGAGTTTTCATCGAAAGGGTTTTGTAGATTAATTCCTAACGTCGCGTCGTGTCGATACCCTTGAAATTATAAAACGTGAAAGATTTTCCATCGTGGATCGTATAGCTTGGTGTTGGTAGCGTGGATTTTTCACAACATATTGGTTCGGTTAAGCAATCGTATAAATGATTAGAATTAGACTATAATAAACAAATTACTTATCATTAATAACGACTACTAAGTGACAAGATTTTACACAGGTAACAAGAGTTAAATTTGTTCTACTACACATACGTTCAGACCTTTATAATGGCAAGTCATTAATCACGTACTGAGCGTAAATAACCAACGTTGTAGCTCGTATGTGGATTGGATGTGGTGAGCAGCGATGAACGAGATTTGATGACATGAGATGAGCGCTTTTTTGATACGGTTTTAGTGTGATGTGCTGATTAATATGTAGCGAAATGAGTGTAATCTAGATTTGAATATATAGCATATGTATCGTTCCTACAATGTAGGTACCATTGCCGTCGAATTGGGAATATTTTATATAGGTACAGGTATTTTTTAGTTCCGCTAGGTATTTGAGTTAATAGTATAGTAGGTATGTGTCGAACGTTTTCACGCATATTTTTAGTACGTCGGTAGGTTTTTTCTCTTCGTTGATCTTGATCATGGTTAAATTAAATTCATAAATTGACAGTTGAGTTTGGATTTGCAATGATTGTTGTAGTCTGTACGAAATTCGTGATTTTGATACATACGTATTAGGTACTAGCATTGTCTATTTTCTTAGAATTATTTATGTAGCTTACTGAATGAGTCTCATTATTCTTTCGAGGAAGTATTTCCTATTGAAAGAGATTTTGGAATTGTTTAATTTAAATGATTACGAAAGGGTGATGAAATTTAATCAATTTTTTTCTCTTCTTTTTTGTTGAAAAAAAAAAGGAAAATTGATGATAAAAATTTTTGGCTTCAAGAGATCGACCATAGGCAAAACTTAAGAGAAAAATTTACTTTTCATTATTATTATAAATGAAAAAACAACGCAAAAAATGAAAATATTAATAACATGGAAAATTGATACGGTTTGAACAATTTTCTCTAATTTTTTTTTTTTTTAAATTTCAATGTTGATGTAGATAATTTTGGCTTTAAAGGTTCAATCAATCAATCAAAAATTCAGAAAATTGATTGGAAATTTTTTCGATTGAAAATTTCAAATATTTATCATGATATTAAACGTGTAAAAAAATATCAAAGAACAAACAAATTCTAAAGAGGCTCAAAAAATCCGATTCAGAATTTCATTTGGATTCGAATTTCCCGTGCATCTCAAGTAGATTAGGTAGGCATTGGATTGATTTTCAGGAACTTAATTTCTTTTTAATTTCCATTTATCAAAAAATTTTGATGTATACTTTTTGAAAAGAATCAAAATTTACTCCGAATGAAAAATCATTTTATAAAATTTTATAACTTTACTTTCCTCGTTTTTTCGATTTAATTCTACTCGATTATTATTTTAGGTTGGATTTTATTTCAATTTCAACTGAAATTTTGTAAAAGAAAACCGAATACGTTGAAACTTATTTTCATAGATTCTGTCAAGAGTGGGCGAAGGAAAGACCGAATCGAACGGAAGTCTGGGCAACAGAAAGACACTTGCAAGTGTCTCTCTAATGAAAAAAGTTGTACTTACTATCAAATAAAAAATTCAAGTTTGAGTGAAAAATTTTGTTAAAGTCATAGTTTCTTTTTTGTTTTTATTTAGAAAATTTGTATTTTTTGTTCAAAAAATTGAAAGAACAACATTTTGGGTCGTTAAACAATACAAATTCTGAATGAGTCAAATATATTTTCTAGTTCTTACAGCCACCCCTTTCCAATCTAAACTTTCGTTCTAGGAGCGGAGAGGAAGGTTCTACTTTCATTGCCTCAAACTGTTATGAGAGTGAAATTTTCGTGAGAATTGGTGAAACTTCATCATTTTTGAGAGAATTAGAAGTTCGTAGGTATTCAATACCAACTTTATGAACTTCTCCTTGGAAAAATTTGTGCTGATTGTAATTGAAGAAGAAAATGAAAATATAATATAGAATAGGGCTAATCGTTTTAAAAAAATTGAAATTGGGAATTTTTCAAAATTAGTGAAAAATACATTATAATACAAAGGATACGCGATACAATTTTTTTAAATTTTAAGAAGATTGCGCTGCGCTGGCGTATTTTTTTTGAAATTGTTTCAATTTCGTTATTTTTTCTTTTGAAAATCTTCAGGGGAAAAAAATTTAAAAAATTTCAGACAAAATACACCATTTAAAACAAACAAAAAAACAAATATTTTTTATTGAATGAGAAAAAAACCAAAAATTTTTTAAAAAAGAAACTGTTCTGCTTTAATAGAAAAAAGTCATTTAGCTTACTGAACTAGTTTTATTAATGGGGGAGGGGGAGGGGGGAGAACTGTGATGTAAAACTGCACGTTTGTAAATCGGAGACAATTCAGTTTCCTAAAATCTTCTCTTTTTTGTTAAAATGTACCGTCAAAATCTCAATTTTTCAAATTTGGAAACTTCGAAAATTGGAAAGGGTTAACCAGTTGGTATGGAGCGAGGATGCTCATACTATAAAATGAAGTGATATTTGAATGTGACGTTCTACTCAGCTTTTTCGTTTTTGTTTTAGTTTTCATTGAGGCCTGTTTCGTTTAAAAAGGTGTTATTGTGAGGCGATGGTAGATGAGAAGAGAAAATTCGAGTGTTATGATTCATAATTTTTCAATCTTGTCAAATTTTTGTAAAATCTGCTTCATTTTTTTTACATTCAGAAGAATTCATATGGAAGTGTTTGAGTGATGAAGTGATGAGGAAGTACAAAAAATTAATTTGACGAAAAGTCAAAAAAAGATATTTCATCCAAAATTGTTTCATCTTTTTGAAATCGTATATCTAAGAATAGGTATTCGTTGGTAAGATGAGAGGTGCTTGATGAAATGTGATTTTCACCAAATTGTTAATTATAAGTTACTTTGATTTTCCGAATGGTAAATATAGGTACACTACGAAATAATTTTCGAAAATGAATCATTTTTGGTCTCCTTTTTTGGCGAAATGAAGTATCCAAGCCCTTTTTTTTAATTGTTGGGAATAGACAGGTTGCACGAAAGTAAAAAAAAAACAAATTATGACAGATCGAAAGTAGACGTTAAAAGTTGAAGATTAAAACAAAAATTTTTGAAAATCGAACCATTAAAACTCGCGTAATAATTTTATGAAAGTTGCGTTTTTCATGGTTTTTCAACGTTACGAGAAAACGCATAACTTTCAAAAAAATCATTAGCGTTACGCGAGTGCGAGTTCTAATGGACCGATTTTATAATTTTTTTGTTGTACTTGTAATCTTCATCTTTTAATGTCTACTTTAGATCTGTCATTTTTTTTCAAAAAAAAATGTTGTGCAACTTGTCTATCGGGATGCATGCGGGATTAGGATCCGCATTAGGATTTGTGAAGCATCAATATTCACTACACATTGAACTTATGTTTCTAAAAAAAGAGCGAGCAGGGATCTAAATGAGTTTTTCATGAAATTTCGTACCATCAAGACTTGATATTTAAAAAAAAATAGACACTCTTTCAGGGGCTTGTTAGAATGAAAGTCGGTGGTATTTTGAGCCCTATTATAAAAATTTGGAATTCGCATTAAGGCCTTATCATTATACTTGAAAAAAAAACTTGAAAATAAATTAGATACTTCATACCAGTCATTAACAACAAAACAAAACCGAAAAACAATACCGAAAAAAAAACACTAAAAAACACAAAAAAACGAAACAAAACCAAAACCAAAACCAAAACGTACGAAAAAACCAAAACCAAAACAAAACCAAAACCAAAACGTTCAAAAAACCAATACCAATACCAATACCAATACCAAAACAAATTTTGTTTTGGTATTGTTTTTTTTCGTTTTTTTTTTTTCGGTTTTTGCGTCCCTATGACGTTGCGTCGTCGCGTCCTTGTCTGACGTCATTTTGTTTTGTTTGATTATCGCATTGTGCGTTATCGTGTTCAGCCGCTTGTATTACCATATTAGCTGTGTGTAATCATGCGTGAAGCCAACAATTTTTATCCAAAAAGTTAATCGAAAGCGAAAAAAATGCAAAATCGGTGAAAAATCCTATAAAATTAAAATCCAGTCGCGATTTTGCGGGATACACTAACGATGCGCCACTTTATGGTAATCTGCCAATCAGAAACGCCGTTCGCGGAGATCCGATGATCACAGATGATCACATCGTCAATCAAAAATTTTCATCACGGTCGTATTCACATTCACAATCACAATTTCACATACACGTAGTTTGAAATTGAAATATCTTCTAAATTTGTTCCCAATCTAAATTTTTTCGACTTTGAATTATGAATTTTTTTCGCGATTTCATCCAAACTAATTTTTTCTTAATTTTTTCCAATCCTTCAATTTTTCTAAATTTTTTGTTCTCTTTCAATTCAACCATGAATTTCATCGACTTTGAAATTTTTTCTCGAAATTTCATCCAATTTGAAATCTTTTTCTAAAATTTTCCCTACTCTAAATTTTTTTCAATTTTTTTATCTTCAAATTTTTAAAACTATTTCTTTTTCAACTCTACAATTTTTCTCTATTTTTTCCAACCCCGAAATTTTTCTCAATTTTTTTTCAGCTTCAAAATTTTTTCTTGTTCTTCTATAGTACGCAGAGTCTTCGTTGAATGAAATTAAATTAAAAAAAAAAAAAAAAAACGTTCATCCCAGGCGTTGAAATTTTTATACTTGTTGAATTGTTGTTACGCATGTAATTAGAAAACAAAAAACAAAAAAAACAAAACCAAAACAAAAACGAAAAAAAAACAGAACCAAAACGTTTGAAAAACCAATACCAATACCAATACCAATACCAAAACGTTTGAAAAACCAAAACCAAAACAATACCAAAACCAAAATGTTTTAAAAACCAATACCAATACCAATACCAATACCAATACACGTTTTGTTGTTAATGACTGCTTCATACTTCTACTTATACCGGGTGCTCGATTAATTCTGACTCCCCCTGATACTTTTTAGGTCAAAAATCGTAAGTTGGCAACACTTCGTTCGATTTGTTTAATGGAAAGAAGTATTGCCAACTTTCGATTTTTGACATAAAAAGTATCGGGGGAGCCATAATTAATCGAGCACCCGGTACCTAATTTTAAAAAAAAAATAATTTAAATTTAAAAGTAGTATTTTTGAGATAAATTTTTATGGAATTGGTAACACTGATTATGATAACATAAATAAACAATGTAATGACGTAATGTCGCGTGGTGTGTGTGTTTACTGTTTTCGGTTTACACTTTTCAGTTTTTTTATTATTTTGTTTGATAAAAATGTGGAAAAGTGCTGTTTTCAGTGAAATTAGAATTTGTATGGTAATTTAGTCGATGAAACTAATAAGTATATGAGTTTCTGAAGTTAGTAATTAGTATCTACTACTCTACTAGAAACTTTTATTGTTTTCGATTACGAATTCATCAGGTAAACGAATTCTTGTTCAAAACCCGTCTCAAATGTTTTAACCAAACGAATTATTAATGAATTAGTGATAAAATAAGACAGTTAGTGACATGCTTATTCGAGTGAATTAATAATTAACTATAAATTTGCGTTTGTGTTCTAGATAAATGAGTTCGTGAAGCGATGTGCGATCTAAATTGCAGTGATCGAAGTGACTGGGCGACTGCTATTACAATATTCAAGAATTCGATCAAATCTTGGATATCATCTTATTGAAAAATCTTCTTATCCAGCTCACCTCAAGTCAAAACATACTCGTCGTTTTCAGTTGTAGTATGGAAATCTTGGAAAACAGCAAATCTCAACGAAACTCTAATTATTTCGAATCGACTCAAGCCCACCTACCAAATATCCAAATTCCACCGCATCGCAACTTACAACTCCGCCTCAAATGGTTAATAAAGTAAGTACGTAGCTACGTACACGCGGATCGTATCTTCATACCGCAGTCATCCGCAATATTACATAAAGTCGTCAAATTGAACATAAAATTGTACCAACGTAAGAAGGGTTATTTGCGGCATAAATGAGCGAATAAATGACCCCGAAGGGTTTGGAAACGATGGTTGGTAACGGTTGTGGCTAGTATGCACGATGATCATGGTCGAATATAATGACCATTATGGTGGCCGCGTTCCAACCACCTTATTGCTTTTATTGTCCATTTCTGGCGATTTAATAGATGTTTCGCCCCTCGCTAATTGTTCCTATTCGTCTTAATAATAGGCGAACATATTGTTTTAAGGGTTCGAATAAAAGCTCATATCTTTCAATTTCACTTTTTCGATAGCTACCGTATTATTGGCGGAAAGTTTACGACTTCATGGAGCTCTACCGTAGGTGGCCTTTTTTATACCGCTGGGAAACAAATTGCGCAATTTGTGACCATTTTTCCACACCGCTACTCCGTTCGTCTCCGTGTACAGCTTCGAAAACGGTTTTAATATGTGTTTTTCCCACAACATGGCGCGCGCGAGACTCAATCTATACATATTATGACAAAATACATACCAATAGAGCCGAAAGGGTTAACCGTACGTACGTATGCGAGGTTATTTCTGATGGATGACTTAATACACGCACGGTAGTACGTAAAGCAATAACAACAAGTAGGCTTTTCGTACTTTAAAACATAATTTGACGTTAATCCGTCCCTAAGGGTAATTCGGTAAAGGGTAAATTTCACACTCGAGCGATTTTCCATTTTTTAAACTCTCGCGAAATGTTTTCCGAGGCCTAACGCCTTTTCAGAGACGCGTTCAAGCGCGCTATCTTTACCCCAAGATGTCACACTCGAATGGAGATTTTGTATAAGATACGCTAGGTTTTTAATAGCGTACAATGCAACAACTGATAATTGCAATACCGCAAAAATATTTCTATTATTATTTTATAAATAAGTGGCGGTTACCGACCCTGCCGATATTTTTTTTACAGAACCCATCGTCAGCTAATGGAGCTGTAGCTTTCCGCCTTCGGCCAAACGTACTCTACCATAGGACCTTAAATGATTTTCAATGTAAAATTCAAATCATTTACCAATCGGTTTTAAATTACCCACGATGTGTAATAATTTTTTGATATCCAATACGGTTCCTCGTCTTGTAACGAATCCAGCCCTGTACCACAGGCATAATTTCTCCATCAAACCGTGCTCCTAATACGAATCGTATATTAAGACGTAAGTTATTATAAATTAATCTTCGGGCTTGTACGAAATCCAACTAAAATGTTGAATAAAGACGAAATAAAATACTTGATAATTTGTATTAAAGCTTCACAGGAGGTCAAATCATTCAATGCTCTAAACATTATGGTCAAACGTTGATTTATACGTTTTAAGACAATAAGAAGCAGCTCCACGACTCCTCGTAAACGATAGATACTTACTTGCCTAACTCGACTCCGCGCTGCAAACCTCAATCGGTCACGTTTTTCACGTAGAAATGATTTTTCTTCTAGTAATCTTACTATACCGACGATGGACGATGACGACGGCGGTTAATTAGATTTAATTATTGACGTCTGCTGGGAAATTTAATTCCCTTTAATGAATTGTTTCTTTTTATCTTTCATTTTGCTTTTATCTTTTAACAGGTGTTCGGGTGAATACGAAAGGAAGAAATTAAAAATTGAATAAGCCAACAGAGACATAAATTATCAATGATATCGATGATACAGTGATGGGCGTGACTGGTTAGTATTAAAATGGCCGAAGAAATTCAAAATAAAACGTGGGTAAGGTGAAAGTTTGTGTATCTGGCTTGTATATCTGTATTCGTATATTTTGTTTGGTCCATATAGTCGTAATTTTTATTTCAATTTAAGTTCTGTATGGTTGAATATGATTGTTATGTTTGTTTTGTGAGTGTGTTTTCAACTTGAAATTAATATTTACCTACTTGGGTGGGGAATTATGTAGTTAGGTAGGTAATAGGTATATTCATCGACCCAAGTACCTATTTTAGAAATGGAATTTAATTTTGGTTCTGCTCTGCCAGAGACCCTATTTTTTTAATGCAGTTTTCCTTTTTTAGATTAAAAAAATCAAAAATTATGTTTTTTTTAAAAGTTGTGAATATGAAGAATTAAGTTGAAAGATCATGCAATTGAGGAGCCCGTTTCCAAAGTGGTCTATCAGAAAAAAAGTGATTTCGAGATAATTGAGAAAAACGTGTCCCCATGCACGACATAGAAAGGTTTCAAGTGATGTGGTCAACGTTAATCGGTAGTAGTATCCTTCATCTATGGAACCTCATAAACAGTTTTTCGAATAGTCGAGTGTCGAGTCACGGCTGCCACAAAAGGAAAAAAATCGCGATTTTAGGCCACTTTGGAACTTGAAATTTTTTTTTACCCTTAATAAAATTGAAAAATTCGACACATAGAATATCACACACGATCAAAGGTACCTATCGAAACGGAGACGCATTATCGCTTATCAATCACCGCAGTGACGTAATTTCGTGGGTATGGGAATTTTAGGCCACTTTGGAAACGAAACGCGTGACGTCATCGATTTTTGACCGGCTATAAAATCGGTTCAGAGTTGATTTGAGTGATGGGTCCAACGCCATTTTGTAGGAACCAGTGTCCACCACCAGATGGCATCGCTAACTCAAAACTCGAAATTTTAATGATAGGTCACTCTGGAGACGGACTCCCCAATTAATAAGTAGAAAAATCGTTTTTTTTTTTTAAATTTAATACCGCCTGTAATATTTTTAAGTTGGTACTGATAATTTTTTGATTATTTTGGTTTTTTAATATTTACTTTTTAATATTTTTTTAAAGTAAATGATGTATCAGGCTTAAATTCTAAAAGAATGTAATGCTAACACCCCTCTCCCTCCATCACACTTATTTTTAAAATACATACTAGTTCAATAAAAATAATAAAATTACTAGTAAGTACCTGAAAATTTTTAACCACGAGTCAGTTTCAGTTTGCGTTTAGGAGCGATTTGAAATGGCCGGAGGGGGGGGGGATGTTGAAAATTTCTGATCAAGATTTTTTTCTAATTTATTGAAATCAAAATGCTAACTAGTTCCCATTTTTCTGACTCACAATACACTTTTTGACAATTTTTTTCTGATTCTTTCAAAAAAATAATAATTTTAAATATTTTTCCGTTCGAATATAATTTTTTCGACTAAAACTTTCGTTTTTGATTAATTAATTTTTATGATTTTTCGTTTCGGGTGTGGTTTTTACATTTTTTTTCTCTCTTTGGGGTTTGTTATTTGCAGTTGGAAAAATTGGATTTTATTCCTCAAATTCCCCAGTGGTTCGATTTTTTTGATTAGGTATTCATTTTTTGGCATGTTTTTTTTCTTTTATTTTACCTCTTTCTTTGAAAAAATTCCAAAAATAAAACTGATTCAGTTTTTTATTAATTAACGTTACCATTCGGGTATGCCTGTATTGAAAATAAAGCTTTCGGTTTGGTACTTCATGGTTTTTGGCAGTTTTAATTGGTTTTACTTTGTTTAGCAGTATGGGAAGAGGGAGGGGGAGGTGGCTGTCCTTTTTTGGTTGTTTCCTTGTTGATTTAATCTTCGTTTTTCAGTTTCTTTTCTTGAAATTTTTAATTCTTTTCTATGAATATTGCCAGTTTATTTTTAAAAAGGTTGTTGTCTTGAATTTTCAATTTCCCTCTAAATAATTTCGTCTCAAAAATGCCAAATTTAGAAAAAAGTCGCTTTACTTTTGCCAATTTTCCAACTTATTTACATAGCTCTGACGTATTTAAACTAAATATATTTGATATGATTTCAAGACGATCAGTATGCAAAAAAATCGATTTCTGCTTTTTTTTTTCTTGATTTTCATGATAAATTTTATACGAGGAATCCGAAAAAGTTGGTTCAAAAATTGTCTCTGGTTTAGAAATGTAAATTTTTTTCATAATTTAATTTTTTCGTTCGGAACCATTTTTTAGAACACCAAAAATCAAAGTGCAGCCTTCAAACCAATTTTTTCAAATTCCTCGTTAGTAAATTTCATATAAAAGTCAATGAGAAAACAAATGAATTTTTCATCGAAATTGAAATTTTTGCTGAGAGCTTCTCTTGGAGTATTTGGAGGGGGCGATGGCCTTTAAGTAAATCAGATTTTTTGAAATTTCTGTTGAATTTTCTATGAGTATGAATTTTATTTCAAGTTCATCTAAAAATTCCTTATGCTAAGAACACAATAGATATAGCGCAGGACACTTCAATTCAGAAACTAAAAGGGGGAGATTGCAATTTTTTTGGGAGTTTCTCTACTCAAAATAGATTGCATCAATATCACACTTTCAGCTTTTCTCAAAATCTGAAATATAACATGGATGTATGTTAAAAAGCTGAGGATTCATCTGTATAAGAGGAGACCAAATTTCAGAGATCAAATTTTGAACCTCAAACCAGTGGCGGTTTTGGAAGGGAAAATCCGAGGAAGTCAAAAAGTCAGCATTGCCAGATGAGAAATTCAAGAAATCACCCTTTTGTCTTTTTTTCATAAAAATCGCTAGAATTACCTACGCATGAAACTTGTAGATATCATAAAAAAAGAGTCTTAGATTTTGAGATTAAACTGAAAATTTAGAATTTTTTTAGAAAAATGAAAGAATTGATGAGCCCGAGCGGAGCGAGGCGAAATTTTGTTTAAAAATTGTATTTAAAACTCGAAATTTACCAATTCCCCTGATATTCTGTTGTTTTGAGATGAAATTTGTAATTTAAAACCAAAATCAGATAAAAAAATCATCAAATTCATCAATTTTTTAGAAATCACTCATTTGTTATTTACCGTTGCGAAAATAAAAATAGAGGAATAGAATTATTTTTTTAGGGTGGAATTTTATTTAATTTTCCATTTTTTTCTAGGTACATTTTTATCAAAAAATGAATGTTAAGAAAAATTGTAAGTTTTGAAAAAATTCAAGGAAATCTGACTTCCTTGACTTCCCTTGGAAAACCACCACTGCCCTCGGTCTTCGTAGAAATAAAAACAATAAGAACTGAATTTTCATCTTCCAATTGAAAAATCTGTTGAACAACAACACCTCTGATAAGGGGAGAAGGAGTGTGATCCATTATCCTCCTCAAAAGTATTTTGATTTGGAAAATTCTAGTAAAAAGAAAAAATCTTCAAAATTAGGACTTCTTTCGTTTTAAAAATGGAAATTTTGGATTTCATGTTGATCATTGTACCTAATTGGTAATTTCTAAAACTTGTACCTAAGCTGAGAGCTGAGAAACCGCTTCTCTGAAATATGTATAGCCTTGTATCCATTTTTTCAAAAGAACTATTTCCGACGTGATTTTCAAACAATGAGTACCTATCTATTATGTCCCGAAAACTTTTTTTTTTCAAAAAATGGGATTTATGTCCTTTTTGGATACTTACCTACCCATAGTTTTTAAGGACATAACGTCTGGAAACGAGATTTGAATGGTTACCTACTTGTTTGTGGATGTGTGAATTATGAAGAGGCATAACCAGGTGGGGGGGGGAGGAGTAATCATGAGAAAATAATATTGCAAAAAAATTGACGAAAAAAAGTTCAAGCTTGAAAATTCCATCACATCAATATACGAATTTTGAATTGGTCAAGGGGTAAAGGAGTTCAGAGCCCCTGATCCTCTTTTTGTATGAATCTATACCTCTGAGTAGATATCTGAGTAAGGGAGTATCAAGTATATGGACCAAATGGCCCAAAATTCAATAAATTCATCTCTTTTAGTTGTAATTTCTGAGACAAGGTTTCATTTTTATATACCTACCTACTTGAGTATTTTTAATAATTAAAAATGTAAAATACCTATTTTATTATGCAAAATTAAAAATATTTACACATACCTATTACCTACCTATTGTGAGAAATTCTGAAAAAAAATTATTCGAAATATTTTTTCTGTTTCCAGGGTCGAATTCAAATCATCTTTAAATCTCATTTTCATCTTCCCAGGAAGAAACCATGTACCTATCATCGATTAAAACATCACTTTTCCAGTCCAATGGCCAATATCATCGAAACTTCATCCTTCAAAAAGTACGCTAAAGCTCTTCGTACCACGAAAAATATTCCATATTCCATATTCACATCGAACTCTCGCTTCTGAAAAATCCATCTTAAAAAAATTCGCTCGATCTTACTCCAGTACACATTTACGAAGGCGTTTCGCTGTCGAAATTTTTTGCATATCGTAGTTTACCTTTAGATTTCAATACAGACATAGCAGCGAAACGCGATAATCCCTTCTAGAGTAGTAACACACCTGTTGCGAATTGGGCGGAGTTAAAACACGCGTTGTTGCTTACAAGCTCCGGTTCTATTCATCACGTGACGTAATCAACTCTTCCGCTCCCTTTTATTTCATATCACGGTATCAGCAAGATGCTCACGTGAAACCGTATTATCAGTATTTCAGTTCTTCTTTCGAGTTAGAGTGGTGCTTAACTCGTTCTAATTGTATTCAAATCAGTGTTTTTTTCAATTTATTTAATTAATTTTTTCGCTAATTTAAATCCCCTTACGAGTTATAAATTGGGTTAATTTGTCGGTGTGTTATTTATTGGTTTTTTTCCTTCGTCTACGTGGAGTTTCCTATCGGCGGATTTTTTGGCGCGATGTTTACGATTATCGTTGGGTATCTTATGTATTTTTCGATCGTTTAATACGTCGGTTGTTTTAATTTCTATTTACCGATAATATCAGTTAATGCACGGATTGGCGGTAGAACTGGATCACACGGCAGGATTTGGCTCTTCACCATGGGCAGCAGCTATGCTGCACCCTTCGGCAGCTACTATGATGCAAGTTGCCCCAGACCATCATGGTTCCTATCACGCAGCCGCAGCTCATCACCATGCCGGACCTCCACCCACTGCTTTACCTATGGATTTGCACATGCCCCAAGGATTTCCTTATTACAGGTATCGTTATGGGTTTTCCTTGTTTTTCCTTTATAATTTCCCATATCGATCGATTATTTTTATTCACCGATGACATGACTCGAACTTTATATAATTTTTGGACCCGAACCGTGGAAAAAATCAAGCCACGTGCTAATATTATTTATATTCTGTGGAAATAGTTCAGAAAGGATACGATACTTGACGATGATAACCCATGGTCTAATTTCTTGTTACGAGAACTTACGAAAAGAGAAGGAAGTGTCAATTATTTATATAGGTCTCGAATATGTAAGAAAATTTTGGAAAAACGCCGCGAAATGAATTACCGACCGTTGAAAAAATACACGTACCTATTTACCTAGATAAACGTTTATCACGCGTTCAATTTCCTTTTTAAAATTCGTTTCGACGATAATGACGTTAACGATAACATTTTGACAGATTTTTTTTTACCCATAATCAGGAAGTTTCCAACGTGCTATATCGAATTACACGAATATTTTATTAAATAATTAAAATATAATGAATTTTTTGCCAAGCTCGAGCTGACGTTTGGTTAAGACAGTCGAACGAAAAAAATCCAAACAACGTGTAGACTAAATGCGAGAAATTTATGTTATATTAAAAAACTACTATTTTCAGGTGATTTATAGCTGTAATAAATTTTTTCCGTCTGCGCTCTGTGCTGTGGCGAAGTGAAAAAAAAAATTATAATAAAACCTCGGTGGTGTGTTTGTAAGGCGACATAATGAATATTGAATGTGATAATAGCTATATCGAGGCGCGAGTTTCGTATAGAATGTGTGACCTACTCAACATGAGGTCGAATAACCCTTTACGGTCATTTCTTTACCTCATTTATAGCGTAAGGTGGACTTGACGCGATACTCTCGCCACTGATTAATAAATTAAATCGTACGGATAAGTTTAGAGAGGAAGAAGATTTTGTTTTATTAATTTTCGAAAAATGCTTTTTATTTTATGATCTTTTTTGGGGAGATTAGCCGGTGATGCAAGTGCGAGTGCTGTAGGTATAAATATTGTATTTTTTATTTAGTGAAAATTAAACTAAACGAAATTCATAATTTAATTCGTTAATCGTTCGAATGCGTTTATGGCACTGTGGTGTTTTTTTTTTCGGCTAAAAATATTATACGAAGAATTCAAAACTCATAAACTGTGCAGTGATGGTGGTATCTCGTAAAAGAGGTATTTTATGGCGTATGCGAGGCTGGGGCTTATACCTACCTATATAACGGTGATGTTTACGAATTTAGATAGATTCAGGTACCGAGTTTTATCGCAATTCCAAAATCAATGGAAAGTGAATAAAATGGCAATAAAAAGGAAAAACTACGCGATAGGCTATATCTGCAGTGTTCGATGTTCGCTTTTTGTACTACGGACAGAATACGTATATGTGAGGTTGTATCTATGTGTAGAATATCAGAAGCTTTGATAATGTATTAAATGACCACCTGTTGAAATTTGATCTGATTAGTGAAGTTTATGGTTTGAAATTTTTATATTCATTTTTATCTGGAATTTTTGTTCGCAGTTGAAAATGACGCAGCGAAATGAACAATTTTTTAAATTAAAACGCATGATTTAGAATAAACAAGGAAAAATAATTTATCAAATATGACCTAAAAAATCGATGTTCTGGGTCATTAATTTTTGAAAAAATTGTGATACCTAACTTTAGATATAATTTTGTGCAAATTTTCAAAATATAGGGATAATTGGGCTATAACTTACCCCTCCTCTCGCTGGTTTGGAGATGATGTTCTTTTCTATTAAACATCCAACATATGTCTGAAAATCGACTTACTTATATGGAGCTTTAAATTTCATGAACTATTTAAAATTCAAGCTGCTCTCTCTAAATCCGAATCAGCCAAATTTGATGAAATTCTGCTTTTTTGAATCAGTAAAACAAATTTCCTCGAAAATCAGTGATTTTTTTACTGATCTTTCAGTTAAAAGTCATTGATTTTCCAATTAATTCCTAATTTGTTAGAAGAAATCAATAATATTGACTGAAAGAGCAGAGAAAAATCACTGATTTTTAGTTGAATTTATTTTACTGATTTAAAAGAGCAGATTTTCGTTTCAGCAAATTTGACATATTCAGTTTTAGAAAGTTTTCAATGATAGAATTTTAAAGGTTCAAGATTTTTCGAAATAAATAGCTAGTTTTTTTATTTCTTCTCATTTGAAATTTTGAAAATTCATTTGAGATTGCTAGACAAGATTGCGTTCAGCTTGGGTTGGAATACCCAAATTTGACGTCATTTTTAGGTATAAACAAAGGACAGCCAATCAGTTTTTTTCGTTCCTGACAGATTCTGATTGATAATTGTTTCACCATACTAAAATTATATGGCGTTTTCATGACAAATCAAAGGGTAAAAAAATGAATTGACCGGCAATTTTTAAATTTAAATGAACGATTTTGCATACTTTACTCTTTGTTTGTTTGCATACAATTTACCCAAAAATGAAATCAAATTTGGGTATACCTAACCCAAGCTGAATGCACCCCAGGTTTTCAAAATGGGAGGTTTTTGGCAAAGGAAAAAAATTATCGACCTGACGCATGAAATTTGAAAATTGAAATGTTCTGATAACGAGCTAAGCGAGATCCAAAATTTTCCCAAAAATATGCCATGATAGTAAAATTTTATATTTTTAAAATTATTTTCAAGTCGTCAAGGAGGCTCAAATCTCCCCCTTTTCCTCCTTAAATACCTTTCAGAATTGACAAAATTTTTTTATAATAATTCTGTATTAGATAATCAATTATTAATTTTTTAACGTAATCTAAGGATGGAGGGGGGGGGGGGAGGTGTTACTCGAGAAAAGTAATCTAAGGACTTCACATTTTCAAGAAAAAATTGGATTATTTTTTTTATTTTAATCTGTAAATTTGCTATTAGAAATTTAAATTGATTTTTCTACTCAATTTTAATTGAAGTGAATTGTCCAGTTACTTTTTTTTTTGCTTACCAATTTTCACTTTTTTTTAAACGTAAAAATGCATTTCATTATTATTAGATAGGTATCTAGCTACTTATTTTTCGTCAGAATTTTTTCCTCAATTTTCTATTTTCTCAGTTTTTTTGTTGTTTTTGTTTTGGAATAGTCAATTTTTGCTATTTTTGATCTCCCTGAACATGTAAATCGTTGTTTACAATATTTAGAGTTTATTTTTTTGGATTTTCCTCTCGAAAATCCAGCTAAAATCTTGGCACAATCCTGAATCAAATTATGGCAAAGTGGTAAAATCGGTGTAAAAAAACATAGCTAATCTGTTCAAAATCTGGTAAAACGAACAGCAGTTTATCAAAAACCGATTTTTGATTAGGTAAATGAAACAAGATTTTGGACGAATTTTCAGAATTGTAATCCAGATTATGTAAAATTCATGAGTAAAAAAACATAGCTATTATTTTTATTGAAGTTTTAATTTTTTTAGGTACCTATTTCAGTTCCATGTTTTTATCTTTTTTTTTGGAAAAATTTGTAATTTATTTTTTTTTGGCTCAATTTTAGAACTCTTTCTTTTAACCTGTTATGAACTTTCAGGTATACCTATACTTAGTTCAACTTCAGTTCAATTTCATTTCTTGATTTCCTTGTATTGTGGAAAGAAGTATTGAGCTTGAAAGTACATAGCTATAGTTGAGTTGGAATTTTTTTGGAAGGAGGAGAGCAGGTTGATGCTACAGGTGACTACAATGAAAAAAACAAAGTATATTGATTGTCAGAAAAATGTAATAATTAGGTTTTTTTCAAAATGAATTGAAAACTGATGAAAATGAATTTTACTTTCTGTAGTTTTTGTAAAATCACATCTAGGTATTGATAGAAAATTTTGTATAAGTTTTGTAAACCCCCGTTTTTTAGTCTCCCCCTAAAATTTAATACCCATGTAGAAATGTCTTGATTTTAGAAAAATTTTCGAAAAAAATCCAACACTGAAAAAAATTAGTTATATTATGTTTAGGTATATGAGAACAATTCGAAAAAAAAATGCATAGTTTATGAGTACCTACTTTTGGTTGATTTTACTACCCAAAAGGATGAAATTTTTGAGTAAATAGTTCACAAAAATTGGCGATTTGTTTGAAAAATTATATTTGAAAATAACATTTTAAAAAAGACCCAACGTTCAACATTTTTGACTTCTGAGGAGGGGGGGGGGGTGGTCGACATGCAGATAAAAATATTTGACAGTCTCTGAAAACTCTGGAAAAATCGCAACATTTTGTAAACGAAGAGTTATGGGAAAGTCAAATTTTTTTGTAACTTTGGCTCCAAATTCATCTAAATTTTTTTCAAACAGAAAAAACCTATGCATATTATGAAATAAATACAGTAGGTATTTCATTTTTGCTGAAAATCAAAAAAATTTCAAATCTTAGCCCTGGAGCCTGAGGAATACGTAAAGGGTAGGGGTTGAAATGTTGTAAAAGAAGATGGAATTTCAGCTTCTAAAGGCCTTTTAGCGAATAAATTTCACTCTCGTTCCGCTTGGAATCAATAAATTTATGCATTTATCTAAAAAGTGTGGATAAGACAACACATTTTATTTTACCTGAATCAAACCCGCCCCTTTCCCCGCCCCTCAGAGACTTGACGGTGGTATAAAAAAATTGTTCTTTTGTCCCTGCAGAAATATTTTGCATTTGGAAAATTTGAAAAAGTCGGAGAAAATCACTTTTGAATAATTTCGTGGCCCCTATTGTGGATAATAATGCTTCGAAAAATTTTCTCCAAACATGGATTAACTGTCGAGTTTTCAAAAATCCTTAGGCAAAAAATTGTAAAATTGCCTCATTTAAAAAACTACCACAGTTGTTCAAATCTTCTGAGTTTGCCTTGGACGTAATTACAAACACTATGTATAAATAGCCACACTTCATAAGGAATAAAATTTTCCCCGCTGAAGAAATTTCACCGGATATCTCGACCATTAGAATAATAAATCCCTTTTCGCCTCTTTCGGCTTATTGTCTCTACGAGGAGAAAATTTGTAAAAAAAATTCACGTCCTTGAGTCTGGCAGACGTTAAAACTGCTCAATTAATTGCGCACACATCGCACACCACACCGTCCTTAGGTATTTAGTAAGCCACAAACATGCACTTGCAAATACGACCGAGAAAGAGAGAGAGCTAACTCGACAAATAATGAAATAAATCGTTTAACACGGACACGCTGCCTTTCAATAAACACTCGCGAGCATTGAATAAAAATCTTCTCGTTATTCAAAGGATTTTTCTTTTCTGAACGCAGAACCGCACCGCAACGCCTTCCATATGCAAACTATGCAATTTAAAATGGATTAAGAAAATCGAGTTAAAATAAGCTTTTTGGTGCAATAACTTAAGAAAAAAAGGGCATACTGCACTTATGAAATAAAAAAAACCATTTCGTTACGAGGAGGGTTGCCAGCAGTATACGAGTTGCCGGATTGATAAAAATGAATCAAATAACGCCTCCAGAAAGCGCGGCAATAAGAACCAGGGATAAGGGATGGGAATAAATCGCTTTTGAAGGGTGCCACGCACTTCACACAGTAGTACCGTAATTAAAATATACTGCCAATAATGTCATCCTATTTACAATGTAAAGATACTTACTCTCGTCGAAGGTTTAGTTTACTACACGATTTTTTAATGTAGTATTAAGTTGTTACTTCGGTGATGTATTGGGCAAAAAAAAAATCCGAAACAAAAGATAAATCAACGAATTTGAATTTTACACAAATTAAAACGTAATTAACTTTCGTTGACTTGGACCCCAAAAAGGGTCTGTCTATTCTCACACGGAATGAACAACAAAATGACCGAACTATGCGCGATCTCGTTCATTTTCTTTTGTCATCTTCACCGCTACATTGATCATCTCAGCTGTTTACTGTACCTTTTTCTAAAAATTTTAATTTTTTTCAGCTTTCGAAATTTTTTCTCATAATATCAATTTTTTCCAACTCCAATAAATTTTTCCCTCACTAAACATTTCTTCCTCAAAATTTTTTCAGCTCTAAGATTTTTTTCAATTTCTTTGATTTTCATTTTTGCTAAAATTTTCTCATTTTACTAATATTTATCTAAATTATCAACTGTGAAATCCTATTCTTTGATCATAAAATGTTTAAAAACTTGACATTCTCTCGATTTTTTCTCACATTAAATTTCTTAAAATGTTTTTTCAAGCCAAATTTAAAAAAAAATTGTTCTAGAAATTTCAGAGCTGGAAAATAATTTGAGAAAAGCATTTGAGCTAAAAAAATAGAATTTTGAGAAAAAATGGAACTTTGAGAAAAAATGGAATTTTGAGAAAAAATGGAATTTTGAGAAAAAAATGGAATTTCGAGAAAAAAATGGAATTTTGAGAAAAAAGTTTTAAAATGCTGTAAAAATTGAATTTTAAGAAAAAATTTCAAGAGTAAAAAAATTTGAGAAAAGATTTAATTTTGAGATAAAATTTCTTGAGTTGGAAAATAAAAACTATGTATTTTTGGAAAAAATCCCCGAGTTGAAAATTTTTTATACCTGCATGAAAAAAAAATGGAGGAAAAAATTTCAGAATTGGTAAACATTTTATTCCAGATGAAAAAATTTTTAGAGTTGAAAAATATCTGGGGAAAAGGAAATTAAGAATTGGGAATCGAAAAAAAAATTTGAGTTGAATAATTGTTGATTTCGGTTTCAAATTTTCAAATCAAAAGTTAAAAATGTGATAGACTTTTTAGCAAGCTCTTCATTCCTGCTATCTTGCGAGACAGGTTGCGAAGTTGCGATTCGAGCGAACGATTTACATTTTGTCGTTCATTCCGTGTGAAAATAGACAGACGTATCTTATTTTCATAAATTTCACGCCTCTAAATTTGAACGAATTTTTCCTCAGTGGTATTTGGTACAGCTTAGGTCATTGTCATTTGCTGTGAAAGAAGTATTTAGGTAGTTGGAGGAAAGAAATAAAAAAAAGAGAGAAAAACATGCATGAACTATGTAAACGTTGTTTGATAATTGTTTTATACCTATATCTATATCGTACAAGAACGATAAAGCCGAATATTACAATAGCCGGAGCTTCTCGTCTACTTTAAATATGTAATGTACTCGTATGTAGAGAGGGCTAAAAACAAGATGTAATCATTACAAAACTGTCCAGACATAAGGGGGTAATGGACCGCAGAATTAAAAACACGAGAATTGAAGCCCCGACTCTATGGCCGAGCAAAATGAGCCGTATTTAAATAACAAGCCTGGGAACATTTACAAGGTAGATTAATTTTTTTCTCTTTTTTTTCTCCATTCTCGCGTCGTGGTTTTTTTCTATATCTATCCTTCCCTCCTCCCGAAATCGATTACTATATAGAAGCATCATTTTTGATTATTAAACAGGCTACTACTTTCGAGATAGTTTGGTATTTTTAATAGCCATGACTACATGGTTGGCTTCGGTTACGCGTTTAATTTAGCTCGCTCGCTTTTCATCCGATCATCCGATGGATCTGCCGGCCGCGTACGAGTTTGTAATAATCGATGTGATAGATATAGGTAATATTGAACGGTGCTGTGAATTTTATAATCGGCTTGAGATCATGAGACAGTTTCCGAAAGTAATTAAAATTCGCAAATTGTGCCTAAAGGTGCGAGCTGCATTTTTGTGTACCTGTTTCCCGATGCATGTGGATGGATAGGTGGAAGGTTGAGGTAGTCTGTAGGCTAAAATGTGTTTTATTTTTTAGTTTGTGATTTTGGATGATTTCGCTGGTCTCAGAAAATGTTCGAGATAAGGTTGAATTTGACTGAAAAGGGAGGTTGTAATCACGTATTTGTTTATGAGTGTGAAAGGATCCATTGTATCATGATTTTTTGATCTGTTGGAAAATAAAAATTATAAATTAGGGGTTCTTCTCATCCATTGTTTCATTTTCATAACACCAGCTTGTTGTTATGTTGGAATGTCTTTGCTGTATAATTTAAATAATTTCCCGGTTAAAGTTTTAAAACATTTTTTCTCGCAGTTTGAATTCATCTTATTTTCGTATGTACTTTTTTCTCTTGAAAGATTTTTCGTAATTTTTAGACCTTCTTACCCCCTCTTCTTTCCATACATAGAAAATAAATATTATTAAGATAGAAGCTGAAAAACTGAGAGGTTTTGAGGTTTTTCAGTTCGGTTACTTTTCTATTTCAGTTTCTCAATTTCTCTTTGAAACGTTTATTTTTAGTTTCTATTTTTTTTAAAATCGTTCATTCAATATGAAATTAGATGCAGAGGAACCAATAATGACAAAATTGTATCAAGTATTGGTTGAAAAAATGAAATCACAGAGTAAAAAAAAAAATGCGGAAATGGAAAAGTAATACCGAATTTTTTAAAAGAAATTGGAAAATTTCTGCATTTTTTCGAGTAAGTAAGAAATTTTTTGCATTTTTTCGAGTAAGAAAATTTCAAAAAAAAATTATTTATCCAAGCCGGTGAATAAATTTCAAAAGTAAGCAGACAACATTTTTTCTCTCAAAAAAAGTCAAAAATTCGTTTTAAAAAAAATGTAAAACAGAAAAAATTCTTTCAGTTTAATCTTTTTAAGGGCCCATTAAATGTAAAAATAGCTAGAAAAAAGTAAATTTCAAAGATTCGCCAAAATTCGAGGAAGGAGTAACATCCCCTACCACCTCCCTCTTGAAAAAATCTCGACTAATTTAAAACACTTTTTTGAGAACTTCCTGAGAAATTAAACCTAGGGGTCTGGTGGTATCATTCTTCTGCACAATTTCGGGGGGGGGGGGAGCTCTCCTCTTTCCATTCTCCCATGTATGTTTTAAATTGTTGAAACTCGGGAAAAAATCTGATCGACTCTTAAAAATTGAACATAACTGATGGATTGATTTTTTCTGTCGAAAGTCGAAAATTATATTTTTATAATTAATCGGGCTTGATACGATTTTTTCAGAAGTCGAATTAATTTCTCCTGTTCTGGACTTTGAAGCAGAATTTTGGTCATTTAAAATTTTTTCTCCTACCCCTTCCAGGGCGAGTTTTGGTTGTTTAAATTTCGCCCGTCTATGCAGCATGCATCATGTACATAACATGCAACATGGTAACTTTGAAACATCGAAGGTTACCATTAGTGTTGGGAATAATCGATTATTTCAATAATCGATTAATCGACCCTCGATTATTTCAACCATCGATTAATCGGATTTCGATTAATGAAATAATCGATTATTAATCGATTAATCGATTATTTTTGAGATGTGCTCAATTCAGTGTATTTACAGTAGAAAAAATACAAAACAAAATTATTTATTCAGTTTAATTCGAATTAAACCTAAATTTGACACATTTGTGGCATTTAATTATTGAAATGTCTTCACAAAACGTTCAATTTTTTCAACTAAAATTTTTTTTCCACAAAATGTCGAAGCACCATTGAAAAAAGAAAAAACTGAAACTAGAAATAGACCGATTAATCGATTATTTCATAATCGATTATTTCAAAAAATAATCGAACAATTAATCGATTATTTCGAATAATCGATTAATCGATCTTTTCGATTATTTTTGTCGATTAATCGACATTTTTGATTAATCGATTATTAATCGCCCAACACTAGTTACCATACTGGTGACTGTTGGAACACTTCACTGATAAAATTTGTCAGAATTGTAGCATGGAAAAAATCAGCAGAATCCTTTGATTTTCAGCAGATTTTCATTAATTTCTTGAAGAATTTCACTGATTTTTTTTTAGCAAATTTTGAAAATTTTACTGACTTTTCTGTGAATTTTCACTGATTTTTCAGCAGTTTCGTCACTCTTTGTTTTCAGTGAAATTGTTTTCACTGATTTGTTACTGTGCTGCAATTCTGACAGTTTTACAGTAATTTTCGATACTTTTTACTGATTTATAAATGAGACACAGTACCCCATCTAGAGAAGAATTTTGATTATCAAATTGAAAAAATAAAAATGATTCATTTACGTATCAAAAATTTTAAAAAAAAGAAGTAAAAACTTTTGCTCCAAAGAAAAATTTGTGTTATTTTTTGTAAAAATTCCACAAAGATTATTGAAGGAGGAAAAAAAGTATGTTATCTGTATGAATAAAATTTTAGTGAAAATCGTATTCTTTAGATAGAAATTTTATTCAGTAAGTGTTAATCATTTCACAAATTGTCTGCTGAAAAAATAATACAATTTTTCTTAAATTGACGAATTTCACTGGCATAGTGTTCCTTGTGATATTTTCTTTAAAATGTAGTTATTTTTTTGTAATTTTTCAAATTTTTGGCTGTGACTATATTTTTTAACGAAACTTTCAATTGAAATGAGGATTTTGCAGAACATGTTTTAGCTTAATCAGTTTCTATTCTAAATGTTTTGAATATTGGGTAATAAGCCAATCTGTTTCTGAAAATCGGCGAGTCACATAAAAAAAGAACTACTTTTTGGGTTGGAAAAAATTGTTTTCCAAAAAAACAAATTGGAAAAATTGGAGAGGAAATTGATTAATTTATATGCAAGTGGTAAATTCAGGAGAGGAAAGGAAGGGAGAGAAGGAGAGATAGTGAAATATAGATATGTATTAGGTTTTTTTATAGTAATTTTTTCCAAAAATGTCTTCCAAAAAATTCAGCCATAGGTATCTAATGACACAGTAGGTGCAAAGTCGAGCCTCTTTTAATTACCTACCCAAGAATTTGAATCGAAATAAAAGACCAATCATTTTAAATTTTCTTATTATTCGACAATTTTTAAATTAAAATACAAAAATATCTACGAAGCTTATCAAAAATACTTCTTTACTTACTATACATTTTTTTTTTTACCTTGATCAATGTTTTTTTGCTGGGAGGAAGTTATCGTTTAATTGAGTTACCACAGACAAAATTTTAAGCTTGAAAAACATTTTTTAATTCATATTTCAAATCAGAAAATTTCTAGCTTCTGAATACATACTGATTATCAAAATTCCTACTGATCAATGGTGTTTATCTTCAAGAATTTGAATGAACATTTTTTTTTGTTGAAAATCCATGACTCAACCATGGTGTCTACCTGTCTTCTGGCAAGAAAACCCAGAAAAAACAAGAATTTCACTTTAATAGCCAGAAAACCAGAAAATAGCAAAAATTCTAATGATTTTATTGCAAAAAGAAAGAATTCTAAACATTTTTCTCTTTCATTGGATTTTTCAATTGTTGAAAGATGAAAAGGAGTTTTTTTGTGGGAAAATTTAAAGCAAGAAAAATGGCATGAAAATGTCGAGAAAAATTCAAAAAATAGCTAGAAATTTCATTTTCCAAATCCAGTAGTCACCAGGTCAACATTTTTGTTTGAAAATTCGTAATCAAACTTTTTTGCGTTCTTTTAAATGGCACCTGGGGGATGGGGAGGAACTAGATTAAACCTAACCGTTTAAAAACCATTTTAAAAATCTAAGGTTATTCGTTTTAAAATTTAATCGTCGTCTTGTGAAATTTGCTCCCACTGAAGTGTTATTTTGTGAAAAAAAATTATCAAATTTTTAGAAGAATATTTTAAATTGCTGCGTATACAAGGTGACGAATCGACCTACGCAAATAGAAAATTTTTGCAACATCATTCTCTCGCGAACAATACATCATACCGCATACTTGAGCAAATCCTTTCAATACGTTTTTAAAATACTGCTTCTGTATAGTGCTACTGTTGTGGTATATTTTTATAACCGCTTTACTCTATTAGCTATATGGCTTAAAGGTGTTTCCCTTCGGTTTAAATGCGGAAACGAGTGTACCAGATTAACGATCAAGTGAGAAGGAATAAATGCCGCCTTATGTATAGGGATGAGATGTGCTGAAAAAAAATCAAAGGCTTTGTACTTAGGGGTTATAAGGTGTTAGCATATAACGCCAGCTCATAGTTTGCATTTCGATTTCGCAGAAGGCGTTTGAAAAGCGCTAACGTATGAATATATTATTAGTCGCATCACGCCGTATGCAATATTTAAACCAAGTGATTCGTAAAATTTTACCCTATTTGTTTTATGCTAATTTCGCCTTGTTTACGGTTTCGTCGCGTTCGACAGTCGATGATGCGAATTTATAACCTAAAATTTTACCTGTCTTAATTATTTACCAAAAATGTTTAAAATTTTCACTCATTTACGATCGTAATTATGTTTTTGAGTTTTGGAAACCACCTGCTGTAATAATTTAATCGAAATTTAATCTCAACGGAATCGCAGCATCTGAGAAGTTTGATTTCTTAGTCGATTTTAAGAACAACTGACAATAGGGTTGTTTTAGTTGCGGTTTCGATTCCCCATTCATCATTCTTAGTTTACGCGGTAAGAAGGAAAAACGCGGTTAAAATTACTCGTTCACTTGTGACGCGGTATACTCTCTTCTTAATCCTGTACACTTCGATCATGTAAACCTCATTATAATCTCGTCGCTTCTTCGGGGAAGAAATAGCAAGAAAAAACAACACCCGAAATATTATACTTATGTAGGGAATCCTTGATGAAATTTTTCATCAATGTTTGCGTTACAAGATGCGACAGCTCGTTCAAATTGAAAATTAATACATTTTTTGCGCCGAGGAAAAAAAACAACAATAGGTACGTCTCTGATTAATTTTCTCGCACGCTGCAAAAAAAAAAATACAGCTCACGTTTATTCTCGTGTGCACATATGATACATTATTCAACATTCGAGCAGCCATTATTACGTATTATGAAAAACAACTCGCCAAATACAGATCGTAGAACAAAACTCGAAGCGTTTATTAATAAAATAACGAAACCGTATTAAATAATATTGCCAATGAGAAGCTCGTATTAACTTTCTCAAATTAAATTCGTCCAATCGTCGTTAGAAAAGTTTTCCATAGATAAATTCAACAACCTCTGAATTCTGTATGATTTGAGCCTAGTTCTATGGGTATAGGTATAATGGTACAGGTTTTTTATTTTTATTTTTTTCCCAATACCATGGACAAACCGCAGCTGTATTTTCTGTTCCTAATCTGAATGTTATATTGTCCGAAACCGAAGTACCGAAGTATGTGGTCAGTTAAGGCAAACTTTCGTACTTTAATTATGCTGACTACTGAATCAAAACGAAATAAATCGTTTTAACGGCGCTCGATCGTATTCGTATTAAAATTTGTAAAATCATTTCCATCCAGATATGGTTTACCGGTCGACTCTTCCAGTTCAGGATAATAAACCACAAGGTCGATTTCATTCGACCATATAGGTTGGAAAATTTTCCAAACGAATTCAATAACAAAAGACAGTATCTATCTATGGTTGAAAAAAGTTCATAACAGGTGGTTTAAACAGACTCGAATTATTTTCTTGTTTCGATTATTGAAGACAAAATACACTCAGTAAGAGATAGATAGATTGGTACCTACTATCTAGAGTGCTGGAAAATCGTGGGATTTTTTTTTTTTGGGGGGGGGGGTGTGGGAGATACAGAAATAATAAAAATTTTGAATTCTACTTTTTTTTAAGCAAAAATTTTATATTTTTCTATTATGTTTGTATCCAAATTTTTAGGGTTTTATTAGTCCATTTTTAAATTTTTAGTGAATTTCGAAGAATATAATTTGAAAAAAAAAGAGAAAAAATTTAAATGTACTAGGTTTTTTTAAGTGAACGAATTTTTGTAAAAATTCACTAAAATTTTAGATAATTATTACTAACTTGTGGTATAGGTACCTCATATTTATCCCAATAACATTTTCAGATATTTTCAATTAATTTCTCTATTTTTTTCTATCAAAAATAATTATCTGATACGTTATTTTTGCCGGATGTATTTTCCCAAAATTGTATAAAAATATTCGAAAATGTTTTTTTATATTATGTGTAAGTTGTCTTCATATTCAGTGTTGAGTTTCACAAGTTGTTAGAACGAAAAATGATCCCTTCATGAAAAAGCCCTCCGAAAATTAAACTGTTTGATTATTTCTGGAGAAAATCTTCAATAATCAATTGTAAGATAATATTCGGAGATTTCCTTCAGGAAGGAACCAGTATTGTAATTATTCAGGAGGAAAAATCTAAAGTACGCTATTTTGATTTTTTACGCGATGAATTTTCTTGAATTTTGAGTTGAAGGTTGTTACTCATACAAAATTTTAAATCCCGTCCGCCTCTCCCTTTGAAAACAAAAAGGTGAAAAATTGAAGGAAGTTTGTATACCCTGGAATAATTGGAAATTTTGGGCTTTTTACTCTAAAATTAGGGTTATTTTTTAAATGATCAACTATAAAAAAGCTAATTTCAACAGATTTTATGTACGTAGGTATTTTACTTATCTACTGAATTTCTTGTACCTATCTCTTCTTTTAATTCAACGAGAGAGAAATTTTAGTCTTGTCATTGATCTCAAAGTTGATAAATTTACTTTGTTCGAAAAAAAATTGTTTCTGGTATTTGCAAACGGCGAATTTTCAATTCTTCGATTTGCTCGAGCAAAGATAGATAAGAAGCTAATAAATTTTGAACATAGCTTTAATAATTTGTATTAAAAATATTGATGAACATTTTCAACAGTCTAGATTCAAAATTAAAATTTTTGAAGTGGGAAATTCCTGAGAGATTGTATGGTTTAGTCTGGCTTCATTTCAAAAGGTTGAATGTTAAAATTCTAAAGCAGGGAAAAGTGTCACCCACCACCATCATTAGGATGTCATAAATCGAATTTTCAAATTTTAGGAGTCCCGCCAACTAGAATGGTTCATTTTCCTCTAAAAATGAGATTTCTAAAATTTTAGCCCCCTATATTAATTAGGGGCTATCTATATGCTGCTGTGTTTCTTTTTTCTTAAGGGATTTAACACATAGGTAGGATAAAATGCTGAAGACGAAAAAAATTGGGGAAAACTATTGCAAAGTTTCCAATACTGCTCAAAAATCTGAAGTATGACTCAATTTCGATTTCTCGAAATGAACTTTGGGCCCGAGGGGGGGGGGGAGGGGGCTGGAATCGAATAAAAATGACTGAAATAATTTATTATTTTGGAACTCCTGAATTCCTGCAAGATGATTCCTTCTAAGTTCTCCCTTGAAAATTAAAATTGAGTCATATTCTAAGATTTTCATCCAAGTACCTAAATAATAAGTATTTGGAAATTTTGCATTATTTTTCTCAAGAAAACGTTTTTCGTTTTTAGCATATCTGTAATGAAATTCTTTATCTTTCTGTTTGATTGTTTTTTTCAATTTGAAAATAATATATTTATTTGAAATTCCTAAATTCACTTGAAAATTAAATTAGTGTTTTTCAGCAACTGTAAATGGTTTTGGCATAATTATTTACGCGAAATTGAAGCTATAATAATTATAATAACAATGTTGAGGTGAAATTTCGCAAACTTCATCAGTCATAGAACTTTGAAAAAAATTTCGAACATGGAAAATTTTTTGTTTTAATTAAATCTTGAAAAATTTATTTTGATCATACGAGTAGTTTAATTTTTGGATGCTTGTTCTGCAGCTTTTTACGATTTTTTTTTTACAGAATTTGGCCAACGAGTTCTTATCTGTTTTGTTTTTGGAGATAGTTCCCATGTTCTGGTGAACACTTTTTTATTTGAATGTGCAAAAAATCAGATGATTTCTACCAACGTGCTTTTTTCTGCCAATTTTTAGAAATTAAAAAAAAATTGAAATAATGATTTTTTTAAATTAAATTTTATTACACTGGGCATGTATAATTATTAATTATCAAGACTTCTACGCCCAGTGACAGGAGGGGGTTGGAAAGAAGAGTTTATTTTCAAATTTGGCGTTGGAGTTTAAGTTCTTTTATTAAGACGAATTTTTTGTATTTCTGTTATTGGGTCTGGTATGGTTAGATTGTTTTCGGAGATGTTTAGGTTTTGCTTCAGTTGTTTTAAATTAGGGCAGTGAAAGAGGTGTTGAGTGGTGATACCCATCCCATGTGGGAACTGGGACCCCTCCCCCCAAAAAGGTTCTGAGTTGCAAAATAGACAGATGGGTTGGGGACTCGAAGGTATAAATGGTTATGGGTGAGTTTTGTATGTCCGATTCTGAGGCGAGTGATGATTATTTCGTCGAGTCGATCAAGGTGCGAAAGTTGTTTCCAAAGATGGATGGATTTTTTATGAATATGGAGTTTATTATCAGTTTTAGTATTCCATAAGTTTTGCCGAGTTGTGAGTTGGGTTTGGGTGAGTATATTTTTTATGTTGTTAGGATTTAGAAGGTTGAGAGGGAAGGGTGGAAATATTGTTTTGAATTTGAAAAAAACTATTTTCTTGGAGAATAAAAAGACTTCAGCAGAACTACACATGATATTTTAAAATAGTATGTTATCACGCAAAAAAATAATAATAGAAAATGTTGAAAAAATTAGTAAATTTTATTTTAAAAAATAATAACGGGGCACCATTCAAAAAATTGACAAAATTTAATCTAAAAATAATAATATTTATCAAGATATTTAGTAAAATTCATCATTCAATAATAAACTTTACCAAATTTGGTAAAGTTTATTATTGAATGATGAATTTTACTAAATATCTTGATAAATATTATCATTTTTAGATTAAATTTTGCCAATTTTTTGAATGGTGTCCCGTTATTATTTTTTGAAATAAAATTTATTATTATATATTTTTTTGAGTGATGGAAAATAATGTGCACTTATTTTTTGGTTAAAGATTCAGGATGAAAGATTCGAAATATCAATGAAAATAATAAAATAAAATAATAAATCGATAAAATAATGCAGTACTTTTACAGCATCTCTTCTCTTTTCTGCCAATCAAAAAAATAAAAGTACATTTTAACTATGTGAGCAGTCCATTTCACAATTTCAATTCTCTGATGTTGAAAAATCATATTCTGCAATCATTATTTAAATTCTCAAATTCATTATTCTTGGTCTAAAATGTTCTCCTACTTGACTTAGTTGAATATATACCCTACCCTTTTTTTCAAGAGTATATTCCATTCCAGCTAGGTCTAGATTTAAGCTCCAAGTACTTAGTAGGTATAGGTACGTAGATCCAATTCTTGTAATTTATTTGAAAGTAAAAAAAAAAACCAAACGTTAAGTAGTATTGGTTAAAAAGGTATATGGTAATCACACGCACGCTAATTGTTTTCCAATCCATTCGTTGGTCGACTATCTAATTAATATATTCGTTTTTCGTCGGGTTCTCGTATTATCCCGGCCATACTCAAGCTAGTACCTAGATATAGGTACCTATAGACAAATTACATTTTTGGTACTTTGTCAGGAGCAATTTTTTAAAAATCGTTCAGACCGCGTATGAAATCAAATCGTATTGATAATGTTAGGTTATGGAGCTTATAGCTGCATCGTCGTATATCCATACGTATATAAAGGTCCATCTCTCAAACAGCGCGAGCTGCACATAGAAAAAGAAAGAAGAAAGAGGCGCCGAATATAATGACACATCTCATATATATTTATCCGAACTGATAGCCTATATGTTGTACGTATAGTATGTATTTGTTACACCCACCAGACCGTCGTCCTCTTACCTGCAATTACCTCATACTGTTCTCTTTTCAGTTATTTCTTTGTTTTAAAACACATCTGCGCCTTACCTGTCCGTCATTTCTTAATATATTATTTCCATCTGTCAAACGTAGCTAATGTGAAGTTTATGGCGAAGAATATGTCTATTTTTCTCGTTATACATAAGTCTATAGCTCTATACCTATACCTAGGTACGCGGTGTATGCGGTAAATTTTTCATGCATCGGAGACATAGATATTAAGGAATTTTATCCCCTCTCTTTGCATTTTTTTATATCAAGTGGTAGGCGAGTCTTATTCTATGCTAATGCCCAATCTGGAGACGCATTTTCGGGACATTTTTCTCAGACTTTATGGAACAAGTGACGAATATTCTTAGAATAATCGGCCACGCTGTTTGAAATAATTACCGGCTGATTGATGGGTTTTAACGAGGTGTATGGCGGATATGAGTGTGAAGTTAGAATCGCAGCCTGAGTAACGAGGTGATTAATTTTTTGCGTGAAAAATTTCCTCAAATTCGTCTATATTGAATCAATCTTTATTCGTTTACTGGTTGTTTTTCAATTAAGGAATATGTCTGAAGTTGATCTATTACGAGTGGTATTTTTTGATACTATTTTTAGTCCGAGATTATTTTTGAGGAAGAAAATAATGCGCAGAATTGCGAGCAAGATTCTCTGGGTTGAAAGGCAAACCATTGGAATTCATCTCTCTCTATATTTTGTTCTTTTGCTCGCAAAAATCAAGTTGACTTTTCTGAGATGAATATTCTGCTGGCTGAAATTAAAAATTTTATCATAAAAAACCCAAAATTCAAATTTTCGAATTCAGTTGCCAATTATAGGAATTTGACGTTAATTTTCGCATCTCTACGTCAATTATCCGAAAAATCTACATGTATGTGTAAAAGTGGGGGAGAGAAAAAATTTCGCACTTTGAAAATTTGAATTTCCAATGACGTTTTATTCTACGAGAAATCATGAATGAAGATTGATGTTTTTCCAAAACAAACTTGTGTGCAAAAATCGTACATGAGAAAAGGGACGTAGGTGTGAATTTTTTAATTTTATTTCACTTTTCATACTAGAAGATGACGTTGAAGCTCCTAGCATAAAAAAGGCGAAAAATTTACACACAATCATATTTTCTCATATGTTTTTGTATTTAGGCTGCTTTGGAATAACATTCCTCAAACTAAAAAAAGTTATTTCCCAATATGATTAGTTCAAATTTAAGATTCGTACAGAACTCGAAAATTGCCAAAATTCTGAGGAAGGAATTTAGAAATCATCAAAAATTTTACAAAAATTAATTAGTAAAAAAATAAAAGTATAAACAATGATTTCGAAATTCCCTGATTTTTCTTCTCTTTCTTTTTTTAAAGGGGGGGGGGGGGTTGTCAAAAGAGTATCACGAAAAAATTACAAATTTTTAGTTTTCAATTTCAGTATGATTCTTGAAATTTCATTTGAATTGCAATAGAAATTTTATTGCAAGTGTTTCAATTTTCTATTAATTTTGAATGTGAGTTGGAAAAAATTAAAAAATTAAGTATGAATAATGCCAATGCCAATTTTATAAAATAATCTTATCGAAGAAAATTATATTGAAAGAAGTATAATTACCTACAAAGTACAAAGTATATAGGCGAAAATTTACAGTACCATTTGAGATTGGGGAGAGATATAATTTGAACTTTGGAAATTTTTAGAGAATTATTCCGTTTTATGGAACAAAATTGGATAGAAATTTGAAAAAATAAGACACATTGCGAAAGTTTTGAAGAAAATTTAGAAAAAATAGGAGCTTCGACCAAAAAATGCATGTTGTTTGCCAATTTTTCATATTTTCTTCGAAATTTTTAAAAAATTTCTCAAAATGTGAAATTGCTCAACGAATTCTTTAAAATTAAGGAAAAATCCTTAAAGTTCTGGAATTTTGAGGTTCGTGAAAAATTGCACTTTATATGATGATGAAAATTTTATTAATTTTCCGAACTGTGAAAATTCGAGCAAGGAATTTTTTTGAAGATTACTACCATGTATTATTTATCCCGCTGTTAGTCTTGTTACTTTCCTTGAAAGAAACCCTTGGTTTTTGATTGTGAACCAAGAAATATGATTGTGTCTTCTTATACCTAATTGTTTTCATATCGCGTCGCGTATCAAATGATACATAATAATGTAATCAATATTTTAAAGCAGCTGATTATATTCTACAGTATTTTCTTCTACGAAAATTTTTTTTGAACTTTCAAAAATGTGTTTCCTTGGAATTTTTAAAAAGCTTGCTAAAAATTTGAAAAAATCTGAGTGAGTTTGAGGAAAAAAAATCGTTTGAAAGCATACTCCGGAAAATATTTGAGGACCGTTTTTCCAAACCGTGATAACTTCAAAAAAGTGATTTCGAGTAAATCAAAAAAAACTGTATCACGGAGAAAATTTTGTTTTTTGAAATCTGTCACAAAAGTAAATATATTGCGGCTATCATTACAAAATATGTCGAACAAGTGGCATACCGAAATATTCATCTCTGGCGCTGCAGGAATGGAACGAAAATGAAAAAAGTTGAAGTTATCACGGTTTGGAAAAACGATTTTCACTTATTGCTCTCTCAGAGCCATATAAACATCGGAAAAAATTTAATTTTTTCTGCCTTTGTTGCACATACACTACATAAACACATTACAACCATTAAAAAAATTTCATCACTCAACACTTCCTTATTATACTCAAAAAACAAATTTTGTTGTAATTTTTTTATTTTTTAAAAATATTCAAGTGGCACCCTGAGCGATACCATATAGTCTGTCGGAAAAATTGTTCGGCTCATTTTATAGAGTATTCTTTCACCTATCAAATGTTGAAAAAATCTCGGAAAAAGGTTGAAACCTCTTCCTAAAAATGATTTTAATGTTTGAGCTTTCACGTATCTAAAAAATTAAAAAGCTTCAAAGTTTTTTTGTACTATTCTTCGTTTTTATGTATAAATACTGAAGTTATCACGGTTTGGAAAAACGATTTACAACACTCAAAACGGTATTTGTCACAGAACGTGGAAGGTAAGATAGTTAGCTAAATTCTACCAACGCCATTTTGTTGAACTTCAAATGTCTTATCCTTGCATTTAAAAGCTGCTAAAAATTGCAAAAATGAGTGAGTTTGGAAAAAAATCTTGAAGCTCCTCCGGAAAATATTTATAATTCTGAGTTCTGACTTTCAAACAAAGGAAAGAATGGGAAGGGCATATAGGGACGAAAAAACATTATGTGATTAAATCGAATCGAATTGGAAATGAAAATTTCAACGTTTAAAAAAATTAATGAAATCGGTCAATTTTCCATAATTTTCAATCCTGGAAAATCATTTCTTGAGACATTTTTTGATATAATTTGGTCTCCTTACTAGGGAAAAGGGAACTTCTTAATTTCGGATTTTTTGATTTGAATGAAAATGTGATAGGGTGAACGAGTAAATATATACCCCCCCCCTCCACACCCTTTCTTTAGTAGTTGAAGTTGATTCTTTGATTTTTGACAAATTTTTGAAATTTCGAATGAAATTTGCGATAAAATTCCATACGAGTGAAAAATCAAAAAATATGACAATTATTCGCTCAACTGATGAATTTCAACAGGTGAAATTTTATTCAGGGACGTTTTTTGTACCTACAAAAAGTCGTCTAATATCGTTTCCCTGGTACAAAAGTGTGGTTAGAAAATGATTTTTTCTGCTAAGTAGGTACTTTATTATCTTACTAGGCATTGACCTAGGTACCTATTTGGGAATTTTGATCAAAAAACTTCATTCCATTAATCAGGGTGTCTGCTGGTAATGAAAGTCGTAAAAATTGAAAAAGTCACGATCTTTTATGACAGATTGAGCATTTTCAGTCAATTTTCCCTTGATTTGATCACTGTACTCTTTCATTTCTGAATCAGTGAAATTTATCTAAAATCACTGAAAAACAATTAAAATTGCAGCACAGTAAGAAGGCTCAGTGAAAAAATTTCATTGAAAGTAAATCAGTGGAAAATTTTCATTGACTGTAAATCAGTGAAAAAATTTCACTGAAAGTAAATCAATGAAAAAATTTCACTGAAAGTAAATCAGTGAAAGAAAATCACTAGAAATCAGTACTCAGTAATATTTATGGAATTCATTTGAAAATCAGTGAATTTCTTAGAAAAATTGTAAAGTTTTTTTGAAAATTAGTTATCTTTACTGATTTTTCTTGTGCTGCAATTTTGACTGTTTACCATTGCTCTCTCAATTATAAATCAGTGAAAATTATCGAAAATACCTGAAAAACAGACAGAATTGCAGCACATGAGAAAATCAGTGAATTTTTTTTTCTGAAAAATTAGTGAAAATTTTTGAAAAATCGACGAAAATTTGGTGAAAATCCGTGAATTTCTCTGATTTTTCCTGTGCTGCAATTCTACTATTCATCAGTGACATTTCACTGATTCAGAATGAGAGAGTAGAGAATTGTTCACTATTTTATTTTTTTCTACTCTTCAAGAATTTTCAACATATTTTTCAATTCTCATAAGCTATGATACTTTTTTTTTTTACTTGAAAATTCGAAATGATCCAATGGACCTGCACACTTTGTGATCATGATCAAACTCAAAAATTGATTCCGTACATAATACCTCGTCTCTGACCACAATCTAAGATTCAGGTATTCTTAGCTTTAGCAGTAAAAAAATTTTGCTTCAGGTAAAATATGAAACAAAATTTTCAAAAAATCGCCAAAACTTGGAAAATCGACACCTGCAGCAGCTCAAAGTCAATAGGTGGGGTTCTCTGATATTCTCTTATATCTTATTTAATTTTCATATCGAAACCCAAAAAATCTCCATATTTTCACCCACTTCTCTTCATTCTCACTCCCTTCACATCTTACATCCAACCGAGAACCCCGATCCAATTTGGAAAATTTTCGAGAAATCTAAAAATGTCACCGCATAGGGTTAACGAACTGCGCAGTTTCGTTTATTGAATAAAAACCACCTCTCATATGTGCGCGTATTAATTCCACGACACGATTTCCAAATAAACGAACAAAGCTTAATTTTATATGCAATTACCTAGGATAATTTTTCTGTGAGCAATCTCATTATATTTCATTTTAGAGGAAATACAAAGTACGAACGCGGACGCTTTCTCCACATATTGGTACATTGTTGACGTAAAGCGTTACTAATTTCCTTATAGGTTTAGTTCGGGGCAGAAAGAAAAATACGGTAAAGAGAGAAAAACACATGTACACAAATTATCCAATACGTATGTAATAAGAACGTTAGAATTGTAATTACAATCCTATATCGCGAGGTGAAATGCAATTAGACATCTTTTGTGAGTATAATTACCATTGTACGAGAATTGGGTAAAATCGATGAATTATTTACGAATTTTCTTGCCCGTGTGGTTTTTTTTTCACCATACCAGTTTGGGCTATCATATGGGTGAATTGTATAAGTATGCGAGTATACCTGCTACGTTGTAGATATAGCGTCCAAAATCCAAATCCATACCATGGGAGAAGTGGTAATTGAAAATTTAAAAAGTAATTAACGTAAATATTCATACCGGTTTTATTCAATTAAGAAGGAGTAAAGAGTCGGAGATTTTTCATTATTTTTTTTCATTCTAATAAAACGACTCGGTGAAGGGGGAGGAGGAACGGAGACGAGACATCGTTCATTTAACGCATTTGCGCCCATAGTCGGTTTATATTTACCAAATATTGACAAAATAAACCACAAAAAGTCAGTGTTTGTTTTTAAATTCTTTTACAGCATCCGAAGAACTCACTTAACGTTAACATTTTGTTTGCCTAAGCCACTTCAGTCGGAATCGTGTTTACATTTACTTTTCGGAGACACATATCTGCCTGTATTGTACATTTTGAATTTTTTTTCCTCTCTCGTTACGTCATCGAGAGGCGCCTATGATACAAGTATCGGTTTCGTGTGAGGATTGCAGCCTTGCAGAGATTTGTTTGATGGACATGATGGGCTAAGAAGCAGTGATGGAAGAGCCTTGCTCAGAGCGCTCCCACTCTTGCTCGCTCATTTACTCTCTGTTATTTTAGGCTCTCGCTCTTCACTCGCTCTTTTGAAAATTTCAATCATGAATCTCTTCGCTCTATATCTCTTCTATTTTTTAAAATGATTCTTGCTCTTTGCTCCTGGCTCGTTCTTCAAATTTTTTCCGCTCCCGCTTCCACTCTCACTCCTACTCCTGGCTCTTCATCAAAATTGAAAATTTTTATATTCAAATACAGAATGGCAAATGCTCTATTCGTGATGAGATCATGAGATATGACAAAAATGACTAAAATGGGCCCAAAAAATGAAAATCGCTTATGAAATTTAATTTTTATTCAAAGTTGTCTCAAAAAATATTATTTTTTTCCTCATTTTTCACTATTTTTGCATTTTTAGTCTTCACCAACCCACTAACACAAAAAAATAAAGAAGAGCATTTGCTGGCTCTCGCTCCACTCCCGCTCTTCTCAGGTTAATGACTCTTTATAGTGAATGCTCTTCAAATAAGTTGGTAGATTTTTTTTTGGGAGCCGCTTTCAGTAGCTTTGAGATTTCAAATTTTTTTGCTCTTTGCTCTCACTCTCACTCTTTCGAAAAGTACCACTCCCGCTCCCGCTCGCTCCCGGCTCTTCCATCACTGCTAAGAAGGTATTGAGCGGATTTTTACAAAGATTGGGTTTAATATTCGTCAATGTAAAATCTTAGCCTATGTAGGATTAACCCTGAAGTAGCTTTATACGTAATTAGTTGCACTGGCTGAGGCTGAGCAACGATTTCTTATTCGTCCAAGTTATAGATCGGTGCGACAGTCGTTTAATCATTTCGCCTTCGGTTCTATTCCATGATAATGATGACGACTACGGATGGCAAAACTTACTTAGCTATTGCCCGCGATGCCTAGAAAACTCGCTTTGATGGACATGTGACGAGAGACGGTCGGAAGAGCGGCAGCGGCGCCGTGGACAGGGGGCAGGGGAGGAGGAAAGAGCAATGAATACCATGGTTGGTAACGCAGCACATTCACTTAAAGCACGGATACGATTCATTTAAGTCCTCCTTCGTTTGTCGTCTGTCCAACATTCCAGCATATTGATTATGTACTTTTTTAAGGCCTATTGTTTTCCGCTTCTTCTTTTCCATTATGTATTACCTTTTTTTTTTTCTTCGTCTTTTTTGTCTCCACTTCGTGTCCTTCTTCTAATATTTTTACATCTTTCCTTCGTCCAAGTGTAGATCTGCGATTCGTATGGTACGATTTGAGTTGGCTTGCGAGCCTCGTCTAGACTCGGGTATTTCGTTTCGTATCGAATTGTTTTAATTTCTCGTTTGTAATTACAAAAATGTTAGTTAGAGGAGGTTTTAGTTTTTTTGCCAGATAAATGGGTTTTTTTGCCCGATACCTACTACGGATGAGGTTTTTTTCGGTTCGCCGAGTCATCGAGCTGGTTGCGGAATTCTTTTGGCAGAAGTGCCTTCGAGTACTTAGCAGATTTCGTCTCGAACTCGAAGTTTTATAAAAATAGGCATTTTGTAAGAGAATATTTCGCTACTCGCGTGATTTTTTGTTAGGTTTGTTTATATTTTACAATAAGACCTATAAGTATATGAAATTAATATGTCGTTTCATCTCAATTGAAACGTATAACACTTGAACGGATCAGTTTAGAAGGTTAGTTTATAATTTCATAACACGCAACCGCAGCAGACTAGACCAGACACGCGACATAAAATTATGATTCTATCATTAGTCGCGCTTTTATACGATATAGATATGTTCGCTGACTCCTACACGCGCAGCTTGGCCGGTAATTTGCGTAAATTATGCGACCAACGATATACTCGTATGTAGATTTACGCGCCGATTTGCTCGTCGAGTGATATTTTTCATCGTGCGAATAAATCTGTCGCATTTGAATTGACGTGGTGCATGGTGTCATTCTTTGGAGGCAATGTTTAGGTTTGAAGAATTGTTTTATTATCTGCGGTATGATTGTTGTTGTGATTGCGTTTGCTGGTGGATTTGGTCGATTGAGGTGTGAAATTGAGGGCCTGAGTGGCGATTTGTTTGGAGATGAAGAGGAGCTCGAAGCAGAAGGTGGAATTATGGAGCTATGGTGAAGTGGAATTGGCAGAGGAGTGGAAATAGAGAGGCAGTTTTTCCATTCGCAGAAATAAAATGAGAGGATGGCATGATATAGCCAAAATAAACGATTGGTCGCTTTCTTGTCTTCACCAATCCGGGAAATCGCGGTTGTATAAGGTGATAAACAAAGAAGCCACGACGAGAAATCACTAAAAACATAATACGTGAAAATTATTGAAGAAATTTAGATTGAAAGTATTTTTTCAAAAACTGTAGATTATTTCAATCCAAATTTTAATAAAAAAATATGGGGGAAAAATATAATTTTTACCAGAGAATGTCAATTTACACTAGAAATGGAAAAAGTACCAATTTTTACTTCAAAAAATGTATATTCTTTCCCAAAATGCCTGTTTACAAACGAAAAAAAAGTGTCAATTCGTAAGTATTTTGAAATGTAAATTTTATCAGAAAATATGAAAATATCAATTTTTATGAGAAATTTCGATGTTTCTTGATCATCAAAAATGTAAAAATGTAAATTTTCATTGAAAGAACTCTCAATTTTTGTCAAGGAATATCCATTTTTACTTAAAAGCATCAGTTCATCCTAAAAATTGTTATATTTCTCTAGAAATTATAATTTTTATCGAAAAATGTGTTTTTTTCGAAAAGGCCAAAATTTATTTAGAAAATGTCAATTTTGATTAGGAAATGCCAATTATCATTTAAAAATGTTATTAGAAAATGTGATGAGAAAAATGCCAGTTTTAAATGGAAAATGTCATTAGAAAAATGGCCATATCCATTAGAGAAAGGTCTTTAGAAAATGTCCACTTTCATTGGAAAATGTCCACTTTCATTGAAAAATGTCTACTTTCATTAGAAAATGTCCACTTTCATGAAACATTGTCCATTTTCATTGGAAAATGATGTCCACTTTCATTAGAAAATGTCTTCTTTTGTTAGAAAATTTCCACTTTCATTTGAAAATGTCCAGTTTCATTAGAAAATGCCTTCTTTCTTTAGAAAATTTCCACTTTTATTAGAAAATGTCTTCTTTTGTTGGAAAATGTCCACTTTCATTAGAAAATGTCCAGTTTCATTAGAAAATGTCCACCTTTATTAGAAAATGACCACTTTTATTAGAAAATGTCCACTTTCATTAGGAAATTCCCACTTACATTAGGAAATGTCCACTTACATTAGGAAAGGAAATATGCCCACTTACATTAGAAAATGTCCACTTTCGTTAAAAAGCATACACATTTCATTAGAAAATACCCACTTTCATTTGAAAATTATCATTTTTATCAGAAATGTCACTTGAAAATGTCAATTTTCATTAGAAAAAGTCATTTTTTATTGGAAAATGTTGATTTTCATTGGAAAACGTCTTTAGGAAATCTTGATTTTCATTTTAAAATATTAGAAAAACTTCAATTTTCATTAGAGAATGTCATTAGAAAATATCCATCTACTTTAAATAAAAAAGTCATTAGAAAATGTCCATTTTCATCAGAAAATATAATTTGAAAATATCAAGCTTCATTAGAAAATTTCGATTTTCATTGGAAAACGGCAATAGAAAATCTCGATTTTCATTTTAAGAAATGTTATTTAGAAAATGTCATGAGAAAACATACATTTTCATTAAAAACAGTAAATTTCCATTAGAAAACGTCAGTTTTCATCAGAAAATGTCATTAGAAAATGTAAATTTTCATTGGAAAATGTCATTAAAAATGTAATTAGAAAACATTACTTTTCATTAATAAATGTCATTATAAAAATATAATTTTCATTAGGAAATGTAAATTTTCATCGGAAAATGCCATTAGAAAAATAGGTAACAATTTTCATGAGAAATTGTCATTAGAAAATGTCCACTTTAATTTTGGTGACCTCGACCAAAAAATCGGTTTTTGTTTTTTTTTTCTGTAATTCTATGTAAAATTGGCCGTAGAATACGATAAAACCATCGCCAGGTCGCTATATCTCTGTTTTTAATTGGTGGAAAATGGCTGTAAAGTGAGGTACCTCCAAAAAAATTGAAAAAATTAAAAAAAAATGCTTTCTTCAATATTATTTGAAATTACTTTTTGGAAAAAAAAATACTTCAAAAACTTTAAACGCGTTTTTCTCGAAAACAACCTTTCTGGTTGTTGGTCACATTTTCGTATGCGCCGTCACATAAGGTCAATTGGGGTAATTGTAAATTTTTCGGAAAATTGAACCGATTTTGTGATACTCTTTTTCGTTTTACTCTGTAAGTAAGAAAGCAAAGTGATTGACATTTTTTACATGTAGGTATCAATGAATGTATGAGGAGTAATATGGCGGTTTGTTTTCATCGATTCGATGATTCATTCCGAAATTATGGACTTCGTTTACAATTGGACAAGAATATTTACATTTACCCCACTATGATGGGGTAAATGTAAATGCATACATTGTACCCCATAAAAAACGTATCTATCGGGTTTTTTTTGCATAATTTGGAAAAAAATTATACAGATTAAATATTTAAACGTGTAGAAAAACTAACTTGTAAAAAAAAATAAAAAAAAAATAAAAACCAAAAAAATGATATTTTGTGTTTAAATTTGTGAATCCCATTTAAATAACACGTGTTTACAATTACCCCACACCTGAAAAATTTGATGGGTATTTGTGAATGCTGCAGAAAATTAATTTCTCAGCTTCAAAAATCATAATAATTGAATTTTATCATTTTTGAATGTCCGTAGAACTAAATTAATGCATCAAACACCAACTTTTTTACTTTTTCTATTTTTTTTACGTAGATTGTGTGAAAACCGAAATTTGATATCATGTTTTTTTCATCGCGAAATTTTTCATCACAGCTGTCACCAAGAACCCGAAGTTTTTTTTTATAGTAAGACCAATTATTCAAAGTTTTTATTTTTGGAAACTCCAGCTCGCTAGATGCATTTAAGTATTTACAGCATGACTTGTTTACAATTACCCCATGTTTACAATTACCCCAAATGACCTTACATAACTAAATTAAATAATTTTGTTGAAAAAAAACTTAAGTTTTTCATTTCAGTATCATCAATTCTCATTGAATCATCGCAAAATTTTCTTTTAAAAGCGCCCATTTATCAAGTACATATGCCAGGATTCAAGAATCTCACGGTATCAATTTAATCCTCTTGTATATTTTCTCAAAAGTATTCGGAAGTTTTCTATTTTTCTGGTAGTCAAAACTCATGCTCATTGTCTCAGAATCCGCGGTGAATTGATCGATTTCAATTCTTATTTATGAATTTATTTGAATTAATTCAAAATTTTTGAGATTTTCAAGTGATGATCAATGATTTGTTTTCAAATTGAAATTGAATATTTATAAATACATGTATGTTCAGAATCGAAAATCATAGACAATTCAATCTTATGATTCTTAATTCTCATTGATTTATTTATACCAGTAAAAAAAAAAAAGACACTCTAGGAATTAGTATAATACCATTAATTACACATGTTGGGGGTTTGGTGAAAGAAAAAAAAGAACACAAAAAACAGTTGAATGTAAACGTATAAGTCTGAAATACATTAAAGAACAGGTATTCACCGGAACACGCAAATATTTCGCATATGTCGCCACTACCTGCGCGTATTACTCCGAAAAAGCAGAAAAACGTTGAAAAAAAAACTATGAATGAATACGAGAAACCGATTCTCGTGTCGCGTCTGCCTTCAGGTTCGGAACAAATGAAAAGAAAAAAAATAATAAAAGTAATTATTATCAGATCGGTTTTCAGATAGGTTTGTTTAAGTAGTTGTTAGGACAGGTTTAGGAAGTACGTAAGCGTCCAAATCGTCGCATTTGAACGCCGCAACCAGTACATGAGCAGGGTTTCTCAAATTTACGGTAAAAGTATCACGATTAGAGGGTAAATTGGATTGGATTGAAAAAAAAAAGGTATAATTTCGGCGATAATTTTAGACATTCGAAATAAATAATGGAGGTGGGGTTTTCTTTCTAGATGAAAATAAAGGTACACGATGCTGTAAAGTAATTGGTTTAAAAATGTTTTTCAGTCTAGTTATAAAAAAGTTAGGAAACGTAAAAATATCGGATACGAATTCGTTGGATACCTAGTTATGAAAAATTATTGAAAAAATACTTCTTTTGAAAAAAAAATGTAAAGCTCATTAGCAGAAATTTCGAGTTTTTTTTCAAACAGAAAAGCAAAACATTTCTTATTCATTTTTTTTTCTTTTTAGTAGTTTAAAAGTACCTCCAATATCTTTACATCATACAACCAAGAACTCAGATTACTATTTGCGCAGAAACTTCACCAACGATATACGAATTTCGCCAACTTATACACTACGTTTTAAAGTCATTAAAGGAAAATTTTAGAAGCCACGTACAACACGAACAAGTTTTATCGGTAAAAGTTTAAGAAACAAATCGAGCCGAAGTTGCTTTGCGACTGCCGATGCCGACGCCGCTCGCGCGTACAAATTAATTTATAACCGATTGCCGTTTTTCTAAAACTAAGTTGGGAAGCATGCGGATGTTAGATCTAGCTCTTTACGAAATGTCGTAGATGTACAGAAAGAGCTGCTGAGAGGTTAAAATAGTTCGATATCTCATGTGTGTATAGCTGTTTTTATTCTTACACCCTCTACTGGCGTGCATTTACTCGTACATCTTGTCCGTACATAAATCTATCCGGGCACAAATATTCTCAATCAGCATAATTGAAATTTTATGTTAAACTAGAATGTTTAAGTAAAAAAATAGGTTGTCGCGAGTTTTCCCGGTTAAATGTACGATCGATTTTTTTACTCTTATTTTGGGTAAATTAGTCATTTTATGATAAGGTTCTTGTTTTTTTTTTTTTTTTTATCAAAGAATCGGTACCCGAATGCATTTTGCAAGATGTTGACCAGTCTGCATTGAAGATGGTGACGCATCCGATTATTCTAATACGTATAGGTATTTTATCGAAGGTGCTACCTGTACCTGACCTGTATGAATTTGCTTGTGGTATCATAGAACAGATTATAGCACTGTGTTGTACATATCTCTTATATACTTAGAGGGGTCTGATTTTGGCTAATTTTCTGAATTCAAATGATGAGAAATCAAGTTTTACATAGGTAATTTACTTAGTTTTACACGATTTACCAAAATTTACCATTTTTTCATGGAAATTTACCAATTTTTAGAACAAAATTCACTTTACTCAATTTCAACAACTTTCCAAATTATACTCAAAATGTCAAAATTTACCAAAATTTTTTTCATATTTTTAAAGCAAAATTTAATATTATCTTTGAATACTAATTTTTTCATATTTTTTTACAACATTTACCAGATTTTACAAAATATTTACCAATTTTACTTGTATTTACCAAAATATGTCAAACACTTACAAGGGAGGTATCCCAACTCATAGTAAAATTTTGACCCCAAACAAAAAAGAAAAGTACATCATAACAGGACCCCGTATCCAAAATTTCAGGTACTGAAGTTCATTTCTCGATTTTTGGTGAATTTTTGAAATTTCAAAATTACCTCTGCCCTGCGAAATATGAAAATTAGATCTAATCAACGAAAAAAGCTGAAATTTGGTATATACCCTATTTTTGACCTCCCGAATTGAATGGAAGCTGTTTCGAGACGTTTCGGAGAAATCAGAAAATTTTTTAATTTTTTTCCAGGAAAATTTCTTGCTTAAAAATGCAAATTTGAACCCAAAGTTACGAATTTTCAAAAATTGTGTTTCAATCGATCAAATAGGTCACCAATATGAATAATCCGCGATTATAGATGCTGAAGTGCATATGGATCATTTTATGGACTTTTCTGTAGCGCTGGAAAATTCCAAAATTTTTTGATTGCTCCGAAACGTCTCGAAACAGCTTTCATTCGATTCGGGAGGTCGAAAATAGAGTAGATACATATATACCCAATTTCAGCTTTTTTCGTTGATTAGATCTAATTTTCATATTTCGCAGGGCGGAGGTGATTTTGAAACTTCAAAAATTCGTCAAAAATCGAGAAATGAACTTCACCAACTGAAATTTTGGTTACGGGGTCCTGTTATGATGTACTTACGATTTTTTTTTTGAAATTTTACTTTGAGTTGGGATACCTCCCTTGTTAGTTACCAAAATTTACCAAGTTTTATTCGATTTACTTACTCTAATTTATCATTTTTTCAAAACGAAATTTGTAAAACTTTTTTCGCAATATTTGCTGGATTTCACGATATTTACCAAATTTTTCTCAATCTGCAACAATTTACCACAGCTGTTTTTTTTACAATTTATTAAATTTTACCCAAAAATTTAGGATGCCTAGGAGATAGTGAAAGACGAAAGTAGAAAAAATAGTGGGTCAAAATTTCAATGAAAGTGATGAAAAAATAGAAAAAAATACAAAATTACAACAATTTTTTGGATAATCTATGTATAATAAAATAAATGATGAAATTTCAGCTTTGGGGATATTTTTTCGCAAAAATTTTCGCCTTTGCTTCGCACGGGCTCAATAAATTGCCATGTAAAATTGATATTGAAAGTCTATCTCAAAAATGTAATTAACGTTTTTCAAAACTATGATACAAAAATACCCCTCCCCCTTCATTGATTCTTTATTTACTCGGGTAAGCCAAACAAATTGCGGGGGCTTGTGTTGAATTCATAAATTTGAAGAACATGTTTTTTTCAGAGGAGGGGGCCTAAAGCAATGAAATGTGTAAAAAAATTAAAAATCATCAGTTTAAAAAGTCCTAATTTTCATTCTCTGTTCTCCTGATGTGGTAGACGCGTTGACATCTTGAAAAATTTGTTTCATTTTCGAAATTTTTCAAGATTTTTTTACAGTTTTCTTTATATTTAACATTTTTCCTGTAATAAATTCAAGTTCTCAATATTCTGCGTTGAAAGGGACAGGGGTCCGAAAATTTTCAGAATTGAATTTGAGTCATTTTTGTAGGTTGGAGAGGAAGTTTGTAAACATTTTGTCAGCTGTACTCTCTCATTTATTAATCAGTGAAAATTATTAAAAATCACTGGAAAACAGCCAGTATTGCAGCACAGTAATATGTAAGTCAGTGGAAAAAATTTACTGAAGTCCAACTGTGAAAAAATTGTTGGAAAATCAGTGAAAATTCACTAGAAAGTCACCAAAATCTCTGAAAACCCCGCTGAAAAACAAAGAATTTTACTGATTTTCCCTTTGCTGTAATTCTGACTATTTATCAGTGACTTCTTACTGATTCAAAATGAGAGTGTATTGATTTTTGAAGGAAAGAATCCGTCAGACATCATGAGTTAAATTTACCAATGTATTACTCAATTTATCAAAATTTTCCATAATTCTTTTTTAAAATAAAATGTTATTCAATTATCGAAGTAGTATCGAAATTTAGGTACCTACTATATTTTTTTAAAACCAAATTTTCTTTTAAATCTCTTGCACAACATTTAGATACCAAATTTTATAAAACTCGTTCAATTTTACTGCATTTTCCAAACTTTAGTACAGTTATTTACAATTTACTGGGTTTTATGGTAGGTACTCAATTAACCTGAATTAACCAGATTCTACTTTTTTTTTCTTACAAAATTTACAGATTTTACTCTACTTATCAAATTTTTCCATTTTTTAAAAAACCAAATCTGCTAAAATTTTTACATAAAATTTTACCAGATCTTACAAAATTTACAAAATGTTATTCAATTTATGTTAGAAAATTTGTCGTATACTTACTTGCTTATATTTATAGCTACTTTTTTTTTATTCAAAAAAAATTTATTAAGGAAGTAAAACAGATACCTACGTGTTATCAGATTGAACAAAAGATTCAGTGGGTTACCAATAAGTATCAATTATGTGAAAAAATTGATAAATGTTCGAAAAATTTACCAAATTTTACTGAAAGTTATTTCATTTTACAAAATAACTCATTTACAATTTCACAAGTTTACAAAATTGACAGAATTTCAAAAATAGATTGAGGTAGTGTCTCATGGATTAAGATAGGTACCATGTAGGTATTGTGTACATTATCAAATCAATCTATTTTTGGTTTTATTCGTCGAAGATCGATTAACCCCTCGTGTAAAAGATGCGCAGCCAAGAGCTATGTTTTTTTACACGGATTTTGCATAATCCAGATTAAGATTCTGAAAATTCGTCCAAAATCCTGTTTTATTTACATAATCCAAAATCAGTTTTTGATAAACTACTGTTCGTTTTACGACCAGATTTTGAACAGATTAAATCCAGATTATTGAAAATCCATAATCTACTATGGGGTAGTAGCTTCTGGGAATGGGTTTCAGATTTTAACAACCACGGAACTAACTTTATTTTGGGTCATTCCATGTCAGTTCAACCACAAAGTGAAAAGTGGGGTCTTGGATTTTTTTGATTTTTTGCATGTTTGTAGAGCTCGATGAGAGATGTTGAATGCCGCAAACCGGAGCTTCCAAAGTCTTTTTGGAGGGGAGCTACGAGCACTCAAAGTTTTAAGGTGAGGTTGGATATGGTAAATTTTGAGCGTGGATAACTCGGAAACGATGATAGATAGAAAATTGAAACTTTTTACAATGTGTAAGGCCTTTGATGAGCTTTTTGGCGATTTTTTTGAAATCAGTGTTACCACTTTTTTCAACGCCGAAAATTAGCTGTAAAAGTTGAAAAGAGCTGTTTCTACATGAAGGACACCTTCAAAAATTCTGAAAAAAATATATATGATACAACTTTTCGTACTGATTAACATATATAAAAACTGGGATGGCGTTATTTTTTAAACTCGTTTTAAAAAATTTCAAAGTTTCTGTGAAAACGTAATTTTTTATCCCAATTGCCAAAATTGATTAAATTACATTGTTTTTACCGAATTTTCATCAATATTAAAGATCAGTGATCAGAACAATTTTTTTACAAGTCGATTTCTTGCAACGGCAGAATTTGGATGTTCAACGTATATTAAGAACATAAAAATTAATAAGCGAATCAAGTTTCCAACTTTGCATGTTATTTTCAGTTATATTCTGTTCAAAGATAATATTTTCGAATAGGATGGCGGTCTTGAAGGGTAAATGTGAAAAAAGCTTACCTATACAATACAGAATAGACGTGTAAAAAAATAGTTCTTATCACTAATTTTTAATATTGATGAAAATTCGGTAAAAACAATGTAATTTAATCAATTTTGGAGATTTTCAGCAATTGGGATAAAAAATTACGTTTTCGAAGAAACTTTGAAATTTTTTAAAACGAGTTTAAGAAATAACGCCATCCCAGTTTTTATATATGTTAATCAGTACGAAAAGTTGTATCATATATATTTTTTTCAGAATTTTTGAAGGTGTCCTTCATGTAGAAACAGCTCTTTTCAACTTTTACAGCTAATTTTCGGCGTTAAAAAAAGTGGTAACACTGATTTCAAAAAAATCGCCAAAAAGCTCATCAAAGGCCTTACACATTGTAAAAAGTTTCAATTTTCTATCTATCATCGTTTCCGAGTTATCCACGCTCGAAATTTACCATATCCAACCTCACCTTAAAACTTTGAGTGCTCGTAGCTCCCCTCCAAAAAGACTTTGGAAGCTCCGGTTTGCGGCATTCGACATCTCTCGTCGAGCTCTACAAACATGTAAAAAATCAAAAAAATCCAAGACCCCACTTTCCACTTTGTGGTTGAACTGACATGGAATGACCCTTTTTTAACTTTCAAGTGAAGATTGATAAGGATAAGGTTGTGTTTTTTTTCGAAAATAAATGAATTAAAAGTCACTTTCGCCTTATCAAATTACTTTTTCATTTTTGAATAAAACGCCCAAAATCTGAAAAAAATGCCTTTTCTTTTTACTGTGGTTTATGAATATGAATTTAATTTTTTTAGATTTTCCAACCAAAAATCCAGCTAAAATCTTGGCACAATTCAGAATCAGATTCTGGTAAAATCCGTGTAAAAAACATAGCTAAGATCATGAGGACATTCTTTAAGTAAAATTTAAAAAAAATGGAATCAAAAGACATAGTCGACGAAATAAAAACCATAAGAAAATCGTCATACGAAGAATTAGGGATCAGGAGACTTCTCTAGACTCCAACTCGTGAGGTCTTTTTCCATGTCACTAACTAACCTAACTTACGAGGTCATGATACTTACCAATATTTATGCTCAGAGACGTGTACAAAACAAAAGATCTTATATAAAAACACGCATAGTTATAATTCATCCCCCCGAATAAAAAATCCAACCCTTATACGTACGTAAAACTTACCGTACAAAATTGTGAAGAATGAGTTAACCAGCACAGTGTAGCTATAGAGGTATACATATGTTTTCGAAGGAAAACAAAACAAGAGTAAGATCTGAGATATTCATCGCGCGGATGATATAAGACGAAAGAAATGGCAGGTTTATGAGTTGTCGGTTTTTAAGCGCGCGGTACATACAAAAAAAAGTCCTGTAGGGTTCACTTGACGCTCTATTCGGCAGTATAAGCTGTTAAACCTGCCACTGATAGAAACCGTGATAAACGCTTAAGAGCACACGTGCTTGTCAGAAAGACGACTCAATTATGCAGAAAGGGTAAATCGTCAGGTCGCCCTCGATACTTAAAAATGATGAATCTTTATCTTGTCATCGAAATAGTGATATCCTACTATGTCTTAATCGTTTTTATTCTCTCGCCCTGTGCCCGCCATTCAGTGTGCTAGATGAGCGATATACACGCGTCCATGCAAGCTCCCTGACGCGTATTGTGATGTTTGTAAACTAGTGGCGGAATTTCAAGCAAAAATGTTATGAATTTCGATCGTCATTTGAGTGTGGCCGTATATCCATGCATAAGTGGAAAAGTTCGGTAGTTGGTGTAAAAATGCAATGGCTACTTCGGGTTTTGTGTGTTGAGTACTTGAAATAATGAGGAGGTCGGAGGGAAACTTCTGTTTGGAGAAATAATCAATTTATTCAGTAACTGGTAAACATGGCATTTAGGTACAAATGTACATATGTACTTCTTTGCTTTTCAATTAACGAGTACTCGATGACGTTCGGTATCGGTAATTTACTAGCAAATGCTAAAACCACAATGAAGTAGAAGTACGTAAGTCGTAAGGTTGAAATTAGTTCGTATGAAGTGAATTATCTTGTGAATGGGATTTGAAAAATTTGTTGTGTAGATTGTTTCGAGTGTGTGAAAGATTTGCGTGTTAATTAAAAGTAGCAGGTGCTTTTAGGAATTTTTTATAAAATATAGGAAAGTTCAACTATTTTGACAAAAAAAATTATTAAATTATATTTAAATGTGTAAAATGAATTTTAATTTATTGCAAAATTTTCTTCTTTTTTTCTGAGAAAAATTTGAAAATTTGAAAAGTTTTTGAAGTTTATTTCCCATTAGTCGATGAATTTTCAAATCAAGTTGTGCGGTAGCTCCCTTCTCCTAATCCAATCATACTTACAAGGGACCTATCCCAACCGTCAGCAAAATTTTGGACCCAAACAAAAATAAATCGAAAGTATATCATTAAAGAATCCATACTCAAAATTTCAGGTGCTAAAGTTCATTTCTTGAATTTTTGAAATTTTAAAATTACCCCATCACCTTGTAAAATATAAAAATTTGATCCTACGAAAGAAACTGAAATTTGGTACATACCGTATTTTGAACCTCCTGAATCGATTGGAAGCGGTTTCAAGACGTTTTGGAGCCTCCAAAAATCTTTAGAATTTTTTAGCTTTGGAAAAAAGCCCATGAAAATTGTTCAATTGAGTTTGACATTTATACTCTCTCATTCTGAATCAGTGAAAAGTCACTGATAAATAGTCAGAATTGCAGCATAGGAAAAATCAGCCAAATTCACTGATTTTCAGCAAATTTTCATTGATTTTTCAGCAAATTTCATAAATTTCACTGACTGTAGTGAATTTTTACTAATTTTCGAATGATGTTTCTCACTGATTTGTTTTCAGTAAGAAAAATTTCACTGATTTTCTCGTGTGCTGCAATTCTGACTGTTTCTCAGTAATATTCAATAATTTTCACTGATTTATAATTGAGATAGTATATTCGCATCAGGTAAATTCTTTCAAACCCCGAAAAAAATGACTTCGAATTTAAAAAAAAAATCGAAATTGAAAACGAACATTGTTTATATTTTTTGAACAAGTTAATCAATTTTTTTCTGGTTCATTACTGAATTGTAAAATAGCTTGGGGAAGGGGTGAGGGAGGAGGGTGATTACTAGTATTTTTGACTCTCTCTGGAAACCTTTTGGAAACTCGAAAAATTATTGTTTCATTTTGCAATCGCAGTTTTAAAAGTCAAATCAAAAGCAACATAGATAGAGTTTTCGATTTTGAAGCATTCTGTTCACTAAGGTTTTTTAAGTTACTGCATTTTTCAAAATTTTTCCAGGCATTCAAAGAGAAGGGGAGGGGAGAGAATCGAATTAAATTACCAAGTGTTACCGGTAATTAACACAAATCAGGAAATGGCAAGTAAAAAAAAGTTGGAATGAAATTCGTTCGAAAAAGTCGAGAAAATTATTTCAACTTCTCTACTCTCTCATTTTTGAATCAGTGAAGTTTATCAAAAAACACTAAAAAACAGTCAGAATTGCGGCACAGTAATAAATCAGTGACAATTTTTTCACTGAAAAGTGAAAATTCACTAAAACCTCGGTGATATTTAAGAAATTTACTGAAAAATCTGTGAAATTCTTTAAATAATCAGTGAAAAATCACTGAAAATCAGTGAATTTCTCTGATTTTTCCTGTGCTGCAATTCTGACTATTTATTTATTATTATCAATGATTTTTCGCTGATTCGGAATGAGAGAGTAAGAGATTTCCCAAAATCTTTGAATCCATTTTTGGAATTATGTTTTGTAAAACCCCTGGCCCTATCTGATGAAACCAAAATTGAAAATTTTTCGACGTAATTAAGTCACGTATAAAAATATTTATACTGTACCTACTTGATCTCCTTCCTCATTCTGTTTTTAATATCATTTTTTGACATTAATTCTTGAAGTCAAAAAACGTACACTTTGATACCCAATTTTAAATTTTTCACAATTTTGAATCGAGTCCCCTTTCCTCTCCCAATACGTTTTTTTTGGAGAAGTTGTGCCAAGTTTTACTCTACTATACTGTTTTTCTAAATTTAAAATAATTTTTCTGCTTCAGTAAGTATTGTTGAAAACTTTGCAAAAATTTACATTCTACTCAAACACAGGAATTTGAGAAAAAAACCTAATAATAAAAAGTGGTTTGTTTAAAATGTACACAAAAGAAACTAGAAATTTCTAAATTAAATACTGTTAGTATCTTATCATTAAAAAAACTCTAAATTCAAATAATATTGAATGCCATTGGGCGAATATGCGTAAAAATTCTAAAAAAAATTAGAAAAACATTTCTCATAATATTTTGAAATACATGTCAACAACAATTTTCTTTTTTATTAAAAAAAAAAGTAGAAACCATGTACTTATCTCTTATTTTCATGAAAATGAAAAATTAGAATGTAGGAAGCATGAAATATCTCGAATTGTTGCCGAGAAAAAAATGGTTGAATAATAATAAAACAAAAAGATTAGGGGACAAATTAGAGCTGACTTATGGGGGAGGGGGAGAAAGGGGTTAAAAATCGAAAGTTTCGTATTAAAGTGTGATATTTCTTTTGATTTTTTAAATTAAAAACGAAAATTTTCCCGAAAGAAGACCGCCGCTTTCTAAAATTTTCAAACTATAAAAATGCTATTTTGCCATTATGGGGTAAGGCAAATTGTATTCTTTGCCCTTCCATATTTGGTCCAGCACAAATACAACAATTTTGGCATCAATTATGGAAAATTGTATTGGTATGAATTCTTTAAAAGAAAATTATTGACGAAAATCTCTCTTGAAACAGAATGAAATAATGAATGACCTACATTTTAAATTCAATAATTTAATTCTTTATTCCACGAACATTCTTGCAGATGATTTTAGAGAAATAGAAAATAAATTAAGCATAGAATATAATCACCCCTCCCTCTCTCTCCACATCCTAATCCAAGTATACTAAATTAGGTCAAAAACTCAATTTGGAATACAAAATTTCACCAATAGAAACTTATGGAATAAAATTAGAGCTCTTAATCAGCATCACGTTATGTTTGGCACTTGTTGCATTAACGTAAAAAGCAAATCATTATAGCTACATAGATATACGTATTAGATAAATTGGAGATTAAACATTTACCACGATAATATGAGAACGAGAACGAGATCTATCGTGTACATGTGTATATGAGAATTTGTAGTAACATTATGGAAAACCGCACTAATATCAATCCTATGATTCTGGTTTTGAGGCGAGAAAACTCGACCATTGTAAAATTAAAACGAAATTAACGTCGAAACGGAAGGGAAATCCGAACGATAATTAAACCACCGTACAAGCGAAGTTATTCGCAAATGTCACCCGAAGGTTTCGGTTCGTCTTTCTCCAGCCACTTATTCGGGGATGCTACCACGAGTATTTTGCATACACATATACTTGAAAGTTTTCGGACGAGCTATTCTATACGAAGGGGTAATGTTAGAATGTTGATACTAAGGTGTTAAGGTGTTTTAGGGAAAGGTTCTTTTTCAAAAGGGAAATTTCAAATAACCCTCGAACGTGTAACATATGTTTAATACGGTCACAAGTGTATTCTATTACCTATATCGTTGGTTTTCGCACCGATGTAGGATACTATACTAAATGTTGCTAATATCAATGTAAATAAGCTAACCCCTTAATGGTCTTCGGTAATTTTCGTAAAAATGTAAAAATTTTCAAAATACTGTAACAGATAGTTTAAAGTGTGCATACTTTACCCTTATGGGTTTCCCGAAAAGTTTCTTGGTGTTTTTTTTCATTTTGAGCTGAATTATTTGTCAGGAAGTTGCGAATGTATATTGGAGTTTTTTTTTCTCTCGATAGAATCGACACCCAATGTAGGTAATTTTTTTCCTAACGTAATTTAAATAGACGAATCCAACGAAGATTTACAAATTAAAAAAATATTTTTTCCATTTTTCCTAAACGAACTCCGAACGAAGTTATAATTGCATTTTTATTATTTACTTTTTTATTTATTAATTTAATTTTTCTCCAGACGCTTTTGGACGAGTTTCACGTATCAGATAATGTGACAACAGACCCATTAAACGTAATGGGTGGGTTATAAATATTTCGTAAAGCCGCTGCGCTGCCCACAGGTGGCACTAACTGTCGGTATTTTACATAAACCTTAAACAGATAACATCGAAATAGAACCACAAATATGATAATGTTGCGCATAATAGTAACACTTATTATTAACGTGATAAAAATGTCAACGTAATCTATTCCTCTCCCTGGTCATCCCTCAACCCTCTCTTCTCGGCGTTCGTTTGAATTATTAAATTATCAAACGATATAATTTTTCTGACAAATACAGCCATAAAGACGACTTTAAATTTTACTACAGACGAATTAATTCTTCGCCGGTTTGTTTATTTTCCTCCGAGGTTTTTATTCCCTTTTACGTACGTTTTGTTTATTCGTATCATTTTACACGCGTTATTGTGACGGTTACGAGAGTGATAAGGTGATTTTAATTTTTTCGGCGGAAATTTACAAGACAAGTGACATCGTTGCTACCGATTTTCGTGATCGTTTTAGTGTCTTTTTGACAAGAAGTATTCAATTTGGCTCGGTATCAGTTGAGGAAATGTTTTTAGATGTGAGGAATCTTAATAGCTGGGTGTTTAGTGAACGGTTTGCAGTTCGAGAGATTTGAATGGAACCGAATGACATTATAATTTCAGATGAGTGTGTTGCCTATCTTGAAAATTGCAGGAATAGATTGAAATTTGGATCAATTTTTTTGAATATTATGAAATGCAAATTCTTTGATTTTTAACATGAGTATGTTATATTGTTGGGAGTCATCTATAAAATCCGACACCAAATTTGAGTTGCGACTATCATAATGACATTTTATTAAATATGAAAAAAAATTGAAAAAATTTGACGAATTGATATTGCAGTTTGTTGGACTTGAAATACCTTTAAAAATTTTATTTTCTGAAGTTTTTCGAAATGTTACAGAATTTCAAATTTGATATAATATTTTTTTGTAATTTTGTCCCCACTTCTGAAGGTCTTTCGGAAAAAATTTGAAACAGACATTTTTTTCTACTATTTGAATGTCATTTCGAATACGTTATATTGAATGTGTCTTGTGAAATGTAACTTGTTGATTGTATTATGTTGAATTTTTCTCATAAAATTATGAAATTGTTCAATTATTCACATAAAATTGCAAAACTGTTCAATTTTTTGTAAAATCATTCAATTTTCGTGTAAAATTGTGACATTGACCAAAAAGAAGGCTTGAATATCTCATATTTTAACAAAAAGTCATCAACTGAAAAAATATCTGACATTTTAATAAAAAGTCATGTTTGAAACATATTCATGATTTAAAAGCTTTTGTGCTAAAGTAAAACTTGTGGAGTAAGTTTTGCCTGGATTCAAAATTAAGGGGCTAAAAGCATTTAAAATAAAGGAACAGAAGGAATTTGTGAACGTGTTGAAATTTTGTGTATTATCTAGGTAGAGAAAGTGATCGTTGTGGACTGATATTAGCTCTCAAAATAACCTAATAAATGTCATTCTCTGACTCTTGCTTCTTCACAATAGGCCTTAAAATCTAACTATGGTGAATGTTTTTTTCATTCGGTGAAAAATCGAGTTGGATTTTGAAGCTTATTGAAAAAAGATAGATTGAAGTCAGAGGGTTAAATTTTCACCAGACTTTTTTGAGATCCAGACTCCCCCTTCCTTCCATCAAAATTTGGCCGAGAAAATTTAGGTTTTCAACGTAAATTGAGAAATAGTAAGAAAATACGTGAAATTCGTAAAAACTCTATCCCAAGTTATGATTTGTTAAAATAAATTATATTTATGGAAAATTTTTAACGTAACACCAAAAAATCTATACTTTTTGCTGAAAAAAAAGAAACAATAATTAACGAAAAATACAAAAAAACACAAAATTTTACGAACATTCTTACATCTTGCCCCGACATTTTGCCCGAGCTATAACTGAACCTCTTGATTTCCAAAATTGGATTTAAAAAAATAGGATTGGATTGTATTTCTCGCATAATTTTTGGTTCGTGTTTCATTTTTTTTTGAAATATCTGTTTTGTAGATTGCAATTTTATTAGATTTCAGAATTAATTATTCGTAGTCGGTTTTTTAAACATTAACTTCATTTTTATTGATAATTTTTTCAATAAAAATACGTCGGGGAAGAAGGAAGAGCTATAAGTTATAAGAAACTGACTTTTCGAAATCATGTTCAAAAAGTACGAAATTTGTTTCTTCCAGATGTGCAATTGGAAACCATTGTATTTGTCAAATTTTTCTTGGTGGGAAGGGGGGGGGGGGTATGTGAACAGAGTATAAGAAATATAAATTTGCAAAAAGTTGGATAAAAATCAAAAAAATGTCGAAAAATTAGATTTTTGAATTTTAATAGACACCATACACCACATTCAGAAGATTTGAATAGAATGGGTACCACCAAAATTTTAGGTAAGCATGTTGTCTCCCCTCAAAATGAAAGAAGAAAAATCAAAATTTGAATCAAAATTTTTTTCAATTTTAGGAATTGTGGTGTTATGAAAGCTGAGCGAATTTCTTATAGATGATTTTTTCTTAATCTAAATTTTAAATATTGAAGAGACCAGACGGAAAATTCCAAAAAAATTCATTCGTGGAAATTAATGCATTAACAGTAGGTAGTAGGTACCTACTTTTTCAATTATAAATCAGTGAAAATTATCGAAAATCACTGAGAAACAGACAGAATTGCAGTACAGGAGAAAAATAGTGAAATGTTTTTACTGAAAACAAATCAGTGAGAAAAATCACTGGAAAATCAGTAAAAAGTCAGTGAAATTTATGAAATGTTATAAAAAAATCAGTGATTTTCAAAATGTTATAAAAAAATCAGTAATTTTTCAAAATGTTATAAAAAAATCAGTAAATGAACTTTGAAAAGTGAACGAATTTCGTTGAGATTATTCCATTTCTAAAGTCAAAATTGGAAGGGCCTACTCTCTCATTTCTGAATCAGTGAAATTTATCAGAAATCAGTGAGAAACAATCAGAATTGCAGCACAGCAATAAATCAGTGAAAGAAAATCACTGGAATCAGTGAAAATTCAATAAAAACTCAGTGATATTTTTTAAATTCACTGAAAAATTTTGTGAAATTCTTTGAACAATCAGTGAAAAATCGCTGAAAATCAATGAATTTCACTGATTTTTCCTATGCTGCAATTCTGACTGTTTACCAGTGATTTTTCACTATGATTCGAAATGAGGGAGTAAATAATATGTACCTATTTACTTATTAGTAAAATAGTTATAAAAATTCTGAAGTTTTAAAGCTTACGGTACTAATAGTTATACTTCAGATGACCTTTGACTTTTTATATTAGGCAACGAGTCATAATGATAGTTATTTGTTAAATTTTTACAACTCGCTGTTGATTTTCACACTTGATTCTTTTTGAATATTTTGATTTTAATATGTACGTTTACTACCAGTCTAACTGTTGAACAAAAAATAATTGTGGAAAGGAAATTCGTACAGTTTTCAAACACGATTGAAATTTTCTTTAGTGTTTCGAATCATTTGAAAGAACATTTTTTTCGTTTAATTTTAAGGATAGGCAAAGTATTCGCTTGAAAATTTTTTTAGTGATACTTTCAGTACAGAAGTGAAATGAAGTTCGTTTATTGGAGGGGGAACAAAAATTGAAAATTTCCGTCTGAAAAAGGGATTCCTTCTGATTTTTCTGACTACTCGAAGAAAGTTCAATTTTTTCAAAATCCAAACGAATTTTTAAAAAGAAAAAGTCATCACTTTCGGAAATTTTCCTCTTAAATCTAATTATTTCGATTAAAAATGATGCAATTGTGACTTTATAAGAAGGGGAACTACTTAATCGTTCGTTCCGGCCCTACTTACTTCGTTTTATCCAAATTTCGCAAACTGACATCTGTGACTTTGCTGAAGCGAATACGTCGACACGTGAATTATATTTTTGAAAATAGGTATGAAAAAGTGAAAAGGGTAAAAGGAAAAGAAACCTCACACATACCGAAGTCTATATCACACGAAAAAGCTTTCGAAGTGTAATTTTTTTGTAAATCTTATACTTACTCGTATAGCTCGGAAAATGATTTCGCACTACTTGGTCGACTTACAGTCGCATCAGAAAATAACATAAAGACATTCATAGGGAGAGGAGACTTTTTAAAGCGACGAAATCGGGCGCTATACCATTCGCCAAATACGATTCGGCGTTCAGACGGGAGACGAAGGTGTCATTTTTAGGGGTCTATATGTCGGTTATTGTCATGCGAGTTCTTATATAGCCTTAGCCTAACGACGATGGCCGGGTAGGCGAGGGGGAATCTAATATAACACGCCGGCAACCAACACAAATACCACACAAATCACCCCGAACGACTTATCTTATACAACAGGAAAAAGCTTTTTATATGGTCTTCTTCGTCTAGCTGGCAAAAGCCAACGAAGATGGAAATGCTTCAATAAAGCAAAAAGACGAGGTCTCGCCATCGTCGGAATGGGGAAAATGCCGATTTCGCCGGCTTTGAATATGATTTATTTCCACTTTAAATGATCTGTGTTAATAAACACGACAAATATCCTCCGCGAAAACACGCCCTCCTCATTGTTATTTGCATTTTTTCTACTCAATAATAAAATACCTTTGTATTTTCTTCGGTCTTTTCCCCCTCCCTCTTCTCGGCCACACTTTCTATGGCGTAATAAAAGGGCGAAGAAAATTCGGGTACTAAAACGAAGTTGGAAAATTTAATTTTTCTTATCGAAACCGAGCTTTAATGAGAACTTTTATTCGACTTGTAAATTTTATTAACCGAAAGAACTCGTTTACTGAAACCATCGAGTAGAAAAAGGTGTTATCGTGTAGTAATTAAAAAATTAGGCTATTCCGATCGGTCGCCTCGTCCTCGCGCAACCATCGTATTTATTCTTAGAATTAAAAAAAAAGCAGATCATCTTTTAAAAGGTATACTGATACACTAGACAGGTAGACGCTATGAGAAGATAGACGGATAGACGTATTCGCTACACAACCACACCTATTTTTTTCCATAAACGTATCGAAAACCGATACACATTGGTATAACAAGCATTAGACGCAGAGCTGGGTATTACTCGTAAACTTATGTACAACTTGCATTAAACGCATTACTCCATCGATTGCATTGTTCGTTACATTTTTTTTTCTTTTTTTTCATCTTTAATGCGCTTGTTTTTCATTTATTAAGAATGATAATTAAAACATGGGCATCTAGTCCATATATCGCGGAATTGCATCGCAGCATACCTCCCTGTTAGAATTTTTTCTAGATTATCCATTTAAGGATACCAAGTAACATAGTTCTTTGATCGTTTAAATGGTCACTGTAGATATTGATAAGAAAAGAATCAATCATTTTATTATGAAACATACCTATACTATACGAATAAAAAATATACGCATTTTTATCCATACCAACAAATGAAAATTTTCATTTCCAGATAATTTTTTACGTCGGTGCTCGGATACAGAGATACCATCGAGGGTAGGTTTTTTATACCGGCGATGGGGTCTTTGGTATTGAAATGGTATCTGGTATCTTTGGCAGAGATAAAATGTCTGTGTGATTTAATATTATATTTTATTTATCCAGGTATCTTATACGTTTAGGTATTTGGTAAAAAAAAGTGGTGCAAGTATTTTGCGAGTAAATTTTTTCTTTATTTTTTTGTTACAGATATCGAGACGAGCCGTTATGTTGGACCGAAAGGTGAGTTTGATATTGATTTTAGGTATTTATAAAATTTTGCATGGTGTTGGATTATAGTTAGCTTTATTTTTTTTTATTAAGTGATTGGTACGTATATGAGTGAAATTTTATAATTGATAATTTTGTGGTGTTGAAGTAATTGGGGAATTTAAAATATGTACATATTAATTTTTCTTGAAGCTGACAAACCATAAAACAGTGTTTTTGATTAGAATTGATTTTAAATTTTTGGAATGATTTATAAATGGAAATTTTGTTTTTTCCTGATATTTTCTTCTAAAAATTTTGCTCTAGTGGCCATTTCTCGAGTTTTCTTCAATCATATTCAAATTTTTGATTTTTGATATCATCATTGCTGTAGCTTGCAGTTTCTCCCCCCTCCCCTCTTCTTCGAGAAAATTCTAGCCCAGTCTTTGAATTTTGACTAAGAAATAATCTGGAAAGTAGGTAGCTAGATACATGAATCCTTAAGTTTTCAATGCATGAATAAGTTTCAAATTTTTATTTCTAGTAAAATTGTATGACATTTGGAAGGCTTTTCTTGAATAGAATGGGGGGGGGGGGGTGAAATGAAAAAGTCACAAGTTTGTTTTCGAGTGAAAGCTTTTAAATAATGTATTTGTTTTAATAGAATTTAATTTTTATTTAAAAATAAATGACTAAATTAATTCGTCAGGTCACTTCTTTTAAGCGTTCCCATCCAAATGCTACAAAAATTTTGCAAAAACCATCATTTATTGTCATTTTTAAAAGAAAATTCCTAATTTTCTCGAAAATTTGTTGATTTTTTTGTAAGATTGTGGATGAAAATCGATTTTTCAACATGAAATTTAAAAGGCAGAACGTACACATTCAACGTTCTTTTTCTTCCCAACCCCCTCATCTTCCTAATTTTTTCTTTCGAGGGAGAAAATGATTACCAAGTATAATTATTTGAAAGGTGATGAGTTTATTTCCCTCCTCCCGAAAACGTACAAAGTGATTCCCACTCGCAGTTTTTTTCAGTGGGGAAGGATACGAATTTAATTCCAGATTGAATTTTTGGAATCAATTTTTTTGTACTTTTCCTAACACTTACAGTCAATTTAATGTTTTTTTTTCATTTCTTAAAATTTGAAGAAAAAAATTAATGCACTTTTTCCTTTAGGGTGAAAATCTTAGATCATGATGTGCTCAAATGTGCTTACTTTAGAGATGAGACAGTGGAGACAAAACGTCATATAGTTTTTTATTTAAATATTGATGCATCTAATTTTTTTCACTTTTTTCCTCATTTTTTAAACATTTAAAAAAAGTTTTCCAGTAATTTTTTTTCAATTTTTCTGTTTTTTTCGAACCATATATCCTAGGTCCTTTATAACTTTTTATAAAAATATACGCAAAAACGTTAAACTTTTCAAATCCCCCCCCACCATGCCATATCCATTTCAAAAATCGTAAAATCATACATCGACTTCATGACTTTTCTTTACAAACCTCGAGAAAATAGTGAAAAGTTTTATTTCTAGAAAACTTCAAATCCAGTTCAAAATGATTCCTTCTGCAATTTTCAATTTTTAATTAGGTAAAATAATTATCATGATTTCGAGTGACATTGAAAAAAAAAAGATTACCTACGTTATTATATTGTATTATATTTTTTGGATTTTTTTGAAAATGCTGAATGGACTCCTTATTGCTCTAAAGCATATATCCTTCATTGGGATTTTTTTTTAAAACTGAGTGAAATGTTGCATTTTATGAAATTCAATAAAAATAATGTTGAAATCTGACCGTTCAATAATAAATCAATTAAGAAATTTCAGTTTCAGCCAAAATCGTTTGAAAAGTCAAAAATGTCAGGCACTAACTTACTTATTTTTTTCACAGAAAATTTTCAAAGGTTTTCTCCCTTCACCCTTCATCAAATTTTTTTCAAAATCTGTAGCCCATCTTCTTTTCTCTTATCAATGTTTGAACAAAAGTATAAGATTCATTCCTTGTAACAAATAAAAGAAATGATACGACAAAAAATTATGAAAGAAACAGAAAGGAATCTATGTAGAAGTTTTTTTTTTCGATACCTATATGACGGAAATTATTTTTAGACGTGATCAACATTTGACGACCTATAGGTGCAGTGTCTAAAATTTGGCCTCCTACTTCATCGGTTAATCCTCAGCTCTGAAACATATCCAAATCCCTTGGATATTGCGGAAAACTGGAAGGATTTTTTTTGTAGGTACTCTCTTAATTTGAATCATTCAAAAACTGAAGATTGCCTGATTAAAATCGACAAAATTGAGTCACTGGATTGGCAGTGAAATTCCACTGATTACACTGTTAATTTGTGAAATTCGACTGCCAATCAGTGAAAAATTACTGATTCAAAAATGAAAATTCACTAATTGAATCAGTAAATTTTTCACTGATTTCATCAATGACTCAATTCTGCTTTTTTTAATCAGTCAATTTGACTGATTCAAATAAAGAGAGAGCTGTGGCCAAATGAGTTTATCTAGATGAATATTTGATTTTCTGAAAATGATGATATTCGATTTTGAGTCACTGAATTGGCAGTGAAATTCCACTGTTTCTACTGTTAATCTGTGAAATTTGACCGCCAATCAGTGAAAAATTACTGATTAAATTGGTGAATTTTCATTTTTGAATCAGTAGTTAAGAAAAAAATTGCTGATTCAAATCAGTAAATTTTTCACTGATTTCATCAATGACTCAATTCTGCCTTTTTTTAATCAGTCAATTTGACTGATTCAGATTAAGAGAGTACGTGAGATATTCTTCTCATCTAAACTCAAATTTGCGGTTAACCTACACTATTCGATTCAAGTCGTTGAACTTACGATGTGACCAAATTTTTAGCTGCCGTAATTGATGAAATCGCCTTCTGATGCAATTCCAGTGCACTAGAGAAAATTTGACTTTCGCTGTAGGCTCCAGATTAACTTATAAATAATCTCAATTGATCCAAGAAGAAAATTTTAGTATGTAAACAAATTTTCAGAGTTTTAGCTCGTGATTTTTAATTTTTCTGAAAATTTGACGTATCAGTAGACCATTTCAATCATTTTCAAAAATTCGCCAAAAATCGAAAAATCCTTTTTCGCAGCTCGAAATTTGGTTCTAAGTGTGGGTGACAAACTCTCTTAGTGAGCCAAATTTCGAATCGATGGATGTGGATGAACTGTAAAAGTTCCCAGTGGCGTAGCCAGAAATTTCTCAGGGGGGGGTCCGAAATTTCATAATTTTTTGAGGAATGCTAAGTTCACCCCCTCCCCCCAATCAAATTTCTTTTACTATAAAAACACAAAATTCAAACTTTATAAAGTTTTCATGCAATTTGCATAGCACGTTTAAGGAAAAAAACTGATGCAAATGTAATTTTGGAACAAACAACTTACATGGGTAGGTACTAATTATTTTGGCCTTAAAAATCAATAAAAATAACAAATCCAAGAATTGGCGTCCGAAGCTTTTTTTGAAAGGGTGCAAAGTGGGTATGGAGACTTGGAATATCAAAAGGAAACTGAAACTTTGAGGAAATGTGATTTTTAATGCTCCAAAAAGGCACTTTTTCACGTAAGTTCCTGACGCCAAGGGAGGGGGGTCGAGACCCCCTAGCCACGCCCCTGAAAGTTCCCTTGGTTCCCTTGGAAGAAACGTTTTTAAATAAATTATGACACTACTGAATTTTGCATTTAAAAAAAATCAAAAATCTCATAATAAGTACAGGAAATTTATTCCAAGTATTTCAAGATCATTCTATATGTAAGTACTTTAACTTACAGGTATTTAATTACCTATGTTGCCTGCTCAGTTCACGATTTGAAAACTGACAATTTGCAAAACTTTTCCACGACAAATGCTGGCAGAAAAAGGAGGGGAAACTATCAAACGTCTTATAGTCTTCAAATCCCCATGTATCTCCATTTCACAATACCTCTCGTCGAGAAGTTTACCGTAAATCGTCGCAAGATCAATTTCAAATTCTCGAAACTTTTCAAACGCTCCCTTCTCCCCTCTGCCATTGCTCATTTGAATAGATACGTTCATCATATCGCGCATCATATCCATATTAATAACCTTACCGAAGTACAAAGTGTATCAAAGGATTCAGGAAATCCATTATAAGTTACGTACCTACATCCCATCGAAGCGTATAATTCGCCAGACGAATCATTCATTCTACATAAATGCGAATACAAAAACGACGAATTTTTTCATCAATCAAAAAACAAGAGAGACAGAGAAAAAGAATGAAAATCTCGACATCATCGAACCCATCAATATGTTTATAGCGACTATAACGTTATTTGTCCCTAAGTACGAGTATATAGCGTAACGCGCGAAGGAATTTATTAATGTAATCAAAGAGTAAGTAATTTGTTTTGCTTTATATTTCGTCCAATGGTGTGTTCGAGTGTGTGTGAAAGATCGTTTAAAAATAAGGTACTTGCCCGTTGAAAATTTAAAATACCTTCACGAAATAGCGACGCGCGTGCGTGCCACAGATGGACAATTGGACATTTGTTAGAAGCAGCTACACAGCTTCACTTTAACACTGTCACCGTTATAATGATAACTTTTTTCGTCTATGGTATTTAACGGCTGCTGCTGGTCGCTTTGGTCAAAAGAGCTACAAAAACTACTCTGGTCCGGTCTCCAATCAACGCGTCCTTTTTATCGATTTAATTTATTTTTAAAATTACACCGTTTCGATTTACTTATAGGTTTTGTTTCTATGGTACATACGTTCTGTCCTCACTCTTCTCTTTATCCAGCAGAGGTTTTTTTCACTCTTATTCGATGATTTGGTCGTCGTACACGTTAATGACGTGTAACTAATTGAGATTCTAATTCACGCTAATACAATTGTTCGACGTCGTCGGACACAGTTGATCGGAATTTGAAAAGTGTGCGCCATTTTCAGCAGCTCCAGATGGAACGAGTTTATAGAATTTGTTTCTGTCTTCCTCTCGTCTTCGTTTTTTTTTTTTCTGATTACGGTGCACTTTTTATAAAACATGCAGGTTCTCACGATTATATCGTATATGGAAGAACCTAATTCTATCGGTTTGTCTGTTGGATGGAGTATTTATCGAATATACCAAAATGTAGAATATCGATTAAATGCTATTATTAAATGAATTATTATTGGTCTGCGTGGCGGTATAATTACTCTCGGATTATGATTTTTTGGTCTACGTTGTTGGTCTGGTTTCTCCGAACATATCGAAGATCTATGAGAGACTAATGAAGAAGGCAGCGGGACGAGGCCCGTTCTTGAAAAAAATTTTGTTTACTTTGGCAGCAAGATTTTTTGGTTGCTGAATGTGGATGTGTTCGAAATGAAAAATTATTGCAATTTCATGCTAATCACTTGATAAAACATGTAAGCTGAAAGCATTTGCGCAGAAGATGTATTCAGTGGCGACAAGTTTAATTATTACCTTGACGTTAAACGGTTTTTATGGTCAATTTCTGACCAATAGTTGTGAATTAAATACGTCAGACGGCGAGCTTCGTCGAGGCGGCTATTTTAATTCGTCTTAAATGCTCGTAATCTCTTTCGAACGGTTGAAAAAAAAAGGGAAGAAAGGTTTATGTAGTGAGAGCTGTAAACATTTGTAAGATGGTTGATCGGTTCGCAATATTATTTCTAAACCGCGATTATTATAATTAATATGGAGTCGGATGATCGCTGCTGCGGTCAGTTAATGTTCCATTGATTGTTCGAGGCGCCACGGTATTGACTGTGTTGAATGATGCTGTACTGCTGATGCAGAAGCCGGTACTATTCTGGAGGCGCACCCGGTCCGAAGTCGAATGTCGGAGTCGGTACGATGAGTAATCGTGTGAAATTATTTAAACAGAGGGTTATGTATTTTGATCGCAATTAGCTCGAAATTCACTTGGGACGGGTACTTGTTCGTTCCAGTGGATTTGAATGGAGATCTAGGCAGGTAGAATAAGTGAAATAAGTACGTATTTTTGAATAGGTGGTTTTTTTTTAGAATATTTCTCACCTCTTCTGTCCTTGTTTCCAGCAAAAATGAATTTTCACTCCTCAAAGGCTCAGCATTTGAAGAGCTGGAATCAAAACTCACTTTTACCACCATAAGTGATTTTGAGAAAAACGCAAAAAACTGTTTTAGTAAAGTTACCGACCATCGAGTGTGCTAAAATCGTCGTATATTGTCAAGTAGAACCTGAAAATAGGATTCCCTGAAAAAAAAATAAATAGATCACGTACTTTTCTTATAATGAAGCGAGAAGAATGGCAAAAGTGAGTTTTGACTCCAACATGCATTTTTTTAATAGCTACCAAAAATTTCGTACAACTAAATTGGTACTAGAGATTGATAAAAGATACATTTTTTTCTCTTAACATTTCTGCTCTAAAGCAATACCAAATTTAAAATTCATTTCGAAACTGGTTCGTAACTCGAAGACGATTAATTTTGGGCAAAAATGTCAAGAGACCAAAAAATGTTTCTTTTTTCAATCTCCAGATGGCAAATGTGAGTTTTGATTCCAAATCATGATTTCAACTGCGATTTTCTGCCCGAAGAGAGAGGTTTAGGAAAAAAGTAAAAATACCTACCAGGTTGTAGAGCATATAAAACTTTTCCAGAATCCGTCATAAAAACGAAAAAAAAAAAATTGTGGCAAAAGTGAGTTTTGATTCTCAGCTCCTCATTTATGTGTTCATGCGAAATTTTCGTTTAGATCGATTTTAAATCTGAACCAAAACAAGAATCATGAATATTTGAACTTGAAACTTTCATCGCTTCGAGAATATTGATCATAAAACTCTGAAAAAATGGCATTGGGTACAGAGGGTAAAAAATGAATGAATTATCGCTTCTCAAACACCATGGTCACTCAAACATTTCCCTCCTAAAAAATCGGTACATTATGTAATAGGCATTTTTTGTAATTTAACTCGAGTGGGGAGCAGTGGAGCGAAAATTTTAAAAAATTCTCAGTTTAAAAAACAAAAAAATAAAGGTTCTTGATAAGCATGCAGCGTACAGTACTGAAAATAAAAAAAAAAAACACATCAAAAGTCTTGAATTTTTGGCTCAGAAGTTCTGCATTTTTTATTGAAAAATTGTTTTTTTTATCTCATTCATTTTTTAGTGAATAGAGAAGGATCATTTATTATGAAAAATTGGAATTGTACCAAACAGAATAAGTTTTTTCATATAATTTTTTCCAAATAATTGTTTTTTTTCTCATTATCAATCACTCCTTAGATTCCTGCAAGATTTTAGAAGATATTGTTTTCGACAATTTAAAAGATATTACAAATACAAACAAGAGCAAAACCCTTCCCTTTCCATTTTTTTTTCTTTTTTCTTTCATATTTTCTTTTGGATAATCTGTGAGTTTTTTTATCGTTTACTTACCTAATTGAGAAATTCTTGACTCTAGGAATTACTTGAAATTGAATTATTTTCCAAACATTTTGCTGTCTCAAAAAAATTTCAGTGAGTATAATCTTTTTCATTGCACTTTCAAATAGATTGGGAACCTCCTCCCCCTCTCCTCCAAAAATTGAAGGTTGAAAAACTGTTCATTATCGAATTTTGACTACAAAATTATTTTTATACATTTTAAATGTTGAACGTGTTTTCGGATTGGGAGACCATTTAAAATGCAGTGGAGGGAGGGGCTTTTGGGATGAAAAACGTTGCTGTATTTTGTAATTTCCAATTTCGATTGTTTTGAATAATTTTGTTTTAAAAAATCAAGCGTTGAAATTTTTTTATACCTATCAACTTTGAACTTACCTACTTTATTTTTTATTGATGAAATATGTGATTCAAAATGCCAGTTATTAGGTTATTTTTAATTTTTACTGTCTATCTAAATCTAGTACCTACTCTCTAAATCTGAATCAGTCAAAATTGACTGATTAAAAAGCCGGAATCATGTCACCGTAGAAATCAGTAAAAAAATTTACTGATTCAATCAGTGAATTTTATTATTGAATCAGTAAAAAATAGAAACTCACTGTTTGAATCAGTGAATTTTTATTTTTGCTGATTCAACAATGAAAATTCACTGATTGAATCAGTAAATTTTGACTGACTTCAATCGGTGAATTAATTTTTACTGATTCAATAATGAAAATTCACTGATTGAATCGGTAATTTTTCACTGATTGGCAGTAAAATGTCACTGATTAACTGGGGAATCAGTGGAATTTGACTGATAATCAGTGACATAACCTGTATTGTTTCATCAGTCAATTTTGGCATTTTTGACTGATTCAGATTTAGAGAGTATAGTACAAATTGAACCATTTATTGTGTTGCCCGAACTTGGAAGTCGTATTAAAATACTTTTAAGAAAATATGGAGCTTTCAGATTTGCGGCAACCGATTTTCAGAGTTTTTGAGTTGAAAAGATTTTTTAAACATTTTTTATAGCTATTGAGTCCTGAGGGCGAGCTTAGTTAAATTACAATACACAACAAATAAAATAATAAAACTGCCAAAAAATTACAAAAAAAAATTTAAAAATGGCTGTTAGTTGGTTTTCGAAGTTCCTGATTGCATTTCTCTGATTATTTTGACCCCGAACCAAAAATTTGACCCATGAGGGGGAGGGGGAGGGGATCAAACCAAAGCTGAAAATGTTTTAACTTTATCGAGTGAAATATCAATGATTTCAAACCTGAAAGTCGACCTTCTGAGATGGGAGCAGGTTTAAAACCAAAAATTTCTACTTTATCAAGCCGAGTATTGAAATCTATGTTTTGTGGCTTCCTCTGAATCAATTTCTGGAGTTGTATTAACCTCAAAATTAAAAGACGATATTTATAGGTGAGGTTTTTCCTAGAATTAGAATTTTTCGCCAAATTGGTATTTTATAGTTACGGAAGCTCTTTTTTGTTACAGAGGGTCGATTCGTCAACTAAATATTTAAATTTTGTTTCTTAGAATGAAACCAATTAATAAAATATCAAAATTTCCATTTTTGAGGAGGGGGATTTGAAAAATGATCCACCGAAGGTCTTGCAAAAATTCTGAAAATTCTGCATTTCGATTTGTATTTTTTTTTTGCGACACCTTGAATAGGCAAGCAAGGATTTTTTTGGAGAATTTCTCCAATTCCCCCCTCCCTCTTTCAGGTTGAAAATAGTTCATTAAATATTTAAAACTCCTTTTTTTGTTTTTCAAACTTGATTTTTCAAAAAAAATTGCATAAAGTGAAATAAATGGATAATTTTATAAACTTTTTTGAGTAAAATTTTCATGAATTCTTTTTTGTTTTCCAAAAAAATTCACTGAAAAATTGTGTTTGTAAAATTTATTTTCAATTTTTAAAAGAAATGGATTCCACTGTTGAAAATTTAGATGTTCCTAGATGTAATTTTTTCGACCCAGAAACTTAATGGGTACAAATTTTTACTCGCGTTATTTTCATTCAAATCCGTTTAAGTAGCCAACTTATTAAGCACCACTTGAAATATAGGTCCCCTTATTATTGTCAGAAAAGAGGTAAATAATTTTCCGCGTCATTCGTCACACAAACTATGACAAGTTTTAATTCTTATTGAATTACAAATTTTTTAGAAAGTCTTGTTCGATGGTGTATTGTTTCATAAAACGGAACAGATATACTTATTCGTATAGGTAATATAAACTTTTGTAAGCGTATACTTACATATTAAACGGCATTATAAGTGGGTCTATTTAGGTATGTAGAAGATCCTTAAATTGCGATAATTATAGCGTTTGTTTTGAGTCGAAGAATTTTCTAGTTGCGTAGTCTGGGTTATTTTTTTAATTTTGTACCATTCTTCGAAACGAGTCTGTAAACAAAATGTAAATACATGTCATCACCTTAACTTCTTAAGGTGTACTGTATATCTTATGTACATGGTATCTGTGGTATGGCTAAAAGTTTCTAGTACAATAGCGGGCTCTAATTTGTAAAATGTGAATAGCGGTGATGAACGAACTGAGACATCATATGCCTACTTATATATAGGTAGTGAGATGAGTCGAGCTGTACGAGTACTGAGATTTATATAGGTAGGTATAAAATTCGCTGAGAAAATTTGCGAAACCAATTAATAACACATTAGGCGAGGCGGCATGATGGCAGTGGCATGGCCAACCTAGAGAATGGAAGAAGAAGTTTAGCATGTCGTGAAGGGAGCTAGATTCTGTTCTTCTAAAACATGTCTGGTAAATAAGTAAATGTAAATAAAGCGACTCGGATAGAAGTTTAACGCAAGAGTCAGTGGCGAGATGAGGACAAGTCACGTAATAATGGGAACAGATGTCAACAAGAACGTGAACGCAATTACAAACGCAGTAAATCACCGACTAGCACGCACCACGATGTACCTTTTTTTTTTCGCTACTCCTTTCCGTAGATGCGTGTGTTTGCGCTGTGATGTATCGAATATAACTCGATCCGAACGTCTTATAGATTTGGTGAAAATTTCGCGCATCGAAAGAGTTACTGGAAAATGTACGGATAAGGTACGTGATGTGCGAAATGACCAGATGCCGGGTTCAATTAATATTATTACAGGTATTATGCTCGCTGGTGCTCGGTTTGCGAAGCTGTGTAGAAAATTTTAACGCTCTCCTCGCGCGAGTCGTGATTTTTTTTTTTCAATCTCGTTAGTCTACACAGGTGATATGGAAATTTTATATTGAATGAAAACGAAAGAGCCGACTTTGCGCCTCGCACTGGTCGGTCGCGGTATAATGTTTAATGTAGAAAGGTGGTCGTTAGAAGCGGCATCTATTTTGATGGAAATTCAATAAGAATTTATCGTGTCTGTCTTCTGTCTGCGTGTAACCTTTCAGGACATTCTTATTAACATCATAGTGTATATTATATCTACCTGATCCTGATTCGTCTTCTGGTTTCTTCCGGTTTTCTGCCAATGAAATAATTTTTTTACCAGTCGACTCGAACAGTAATTTTTTTGGATTTTAACCATATTATTTTGATTGATTTTTTGTGCTTCAAAAATACAAATTCATGATTGGCAGTTTGATATAACTGTGATGGATCTTTAACAATCCATAAATATTGAATATGCAGCAATAGGTGAAATGTATGAAAAATTGAAGACTGACATTCCAAAACGCAGTAAGTCTAAAACTTTATATGAGAAAAGGGACTTAGATGTAACTTTTTTCAGTATATTCAAGTCCCTTTTTTCATATACTTACAGTTTTTGGACTTACTGCGTTTTGGAATGTCAGTTTTCAATTATGGATCATCCCACTTATATGTTTTAATAAATTTTGATAAACAAGCACGGCTGCGGGGCTGCTATTTTCTAAAAACCCATCTGCTTTTTGGAATGTCAGTCATCAATTATGGATCATCCCACTTATATGTTTTAATAAATTTTGATAAACAATCACGGCTGCGGGGCTGCTATTTTCTAAAAACCCATGGAAACCATGGAAAAGTCACAGATTTTTGGAACTGTTTTCAAACGTCAAACCACTGATTAAAAATGGGTTTATTAATTGTTTCTGATAATTTCAAACTTTTAATTAGAAGGGACATTATGTGTTACATTATGTTAGGTTGATCAACAGGTGGGTGATCTGGATGATTGTTGATGACTCAAAGAGACATTATATATTACATAATGTTAGGTTGATCAACAGGTGGGTGATCTCAGATCTGGATGATTGTTGACTCAGTTAATGGGCACCTGAAGGGTACAGGTTTTAAATGCCACAGACTGTGATCCGGAACAAAACGGAAATCAGAATGGTAACAGGCAAAAACCAGTAAATTTGGAGCTTCATGACCAGAACAGGAACAGTAAAAATGTGACTGAAACGAGAATGGGAACAATTGACCAAAAAAAAAATCATGACCAGAACGCAACAGAAACAGTTGACTAGGGAACTTGACGTTTTAATTTACCATTCTAAATTTTGAATTTATAGATGAATTCAAACTTAATATTTTCAAAAACTGAAGCAGGGATCTGGAATGGAACTGAATTAGGAAAGGTAACTGGCAAAAGGTAATAATTTTAGAGCTTTGCAACTGGAATGGGAACAGGAACAGTAAAAAGTGACTGAAATGGGAACTGTACCACTAAGTACACAAAGTAATAAACATGTGCAAAACACGCAGGGATGCAGGAATAGTAATAGTTACAACACACATCACAGTAAAACTATTTATTGCCGTCAGAGGTTAGCAAAAGCCCACATTACCTACTGGCATTGTGAAGTAAATATACGAGAGTTGTCTGCAAAGTCATGCACAAAATGTCCTCACTCAGAGAGAAATTGGTATCATTGGAGTTTTGGCTACAATTTGATATATTGATGAGTTTGATGCAGTGATTAGTTTTTTGGTGACAGCGATTCAAAGAGAGTGAGAAAATGTTTTCAGGTCAGACTCTTAAAATGGAACAAATAATTTAACTGAAAATTCAAGTTTTACAAGGGGAAATCTTTGAAGAAATTTATTCTGCACTGTATGAAATGTGTAGTAGTAATGCCTCCTACCGTTCTATAGTGGCCAAATGACACTCCAGTTCAAAATTGGCTATACAGATATCAAAGATAGTGATCATAGAAGAAGACTAGTCCCCCACCAATTTTACCAGCAGTAAAATGTGAAATTTGTTCACACAAGCAGGGTCGGTTAGCCAGCCGAAGGCCTAAGCCAAAAGCCGAAAAAAAGCCGTAAAATCTTTGTTTTGAAAAGCCAGCCGAAAGCTTAAGCTATAATATTTGAAAAGCTGAAGCCAGCCAAAAGCTCTATTTTTTCGGCTTAATTTTTTTTCAATTCTGTGTTTGTGTTTCTGTAAAAGTGAAATTCATATCAAAATTTTTAAAATTTGACAAAATTCAGGTTGGAAAAATTTACTGCATTGATGAAAATTTTAAAAAAAAGTAATCAATTTTTAGCAAAATAATAAAAGTTTTGAAAAAAAATCAATTTTTAGCAAAATATTTGAAAATTGAAGTGAAAAACTAAAAGCCAAAAGCCGAAAGCTGAAAGCCGAAGCCGAAGCTGTATTTTTTTTTTTGAAAGCCAAAGCCGAAGCCATATTATTTTTTTCGTAAGCCTAGGTCAGCCAGCTGCATTTTTTAATACGGCTTACCAACCCTGCACACAAGTACCTCATTATATTACAGTAATGGGTGAAGTGTACACGAGCCTCTTACAAAAATTTTTACAGTAAAAACGACAAAAATTTGTCTTGAACTTCTTACTATGAGAATAATTATTTTTCACAACAATGCCTGGCCAGATGTCATCGAACCTATTTACTTGTTACTGGATGAGAAATCATGGAATACCACACCAACAGCCTATTCGCGATGCAACGTTCGCGAGGTTCGCTAGTATCGGGTGCTAAATGATGCTGTAGTGATACACCACCACCCCTCCAATCTAAATGAATCAGCTGATGCTAAAACGTGGCCAAATGTTGCCACCGAATGCTCTACACCTATTGGTTTAAACTCAACCAGCAGCACCATTTCATCAGTTGCATGGAAGTCCACCAGATGTCAGCCACTATGCTTTACATCGCGAATACTTGAGTCTGTGTGACTATGACTTGCTCCCAAAATTTGAAAAAAAAAATTAAAGACAACTTTTGTAAGCTTAAATTAAATTGAGAGCCAAGAACTTCAACGATCCAACAATATGTTGGCAATCGCTGTAGCTACGTTTCTCTGTGTGAGGGCATTTTGTGCATGACTTCGCTGACAACCCTTGTACTTTTTTGTTCTAAGATTGATTACAACTTTTCTTGAAGTCTCTAGAACATTCCAGTAAATTATATAATGGAACATTCTAGAATTCTCTAGCTTCTGACATGTATCATGCTATCAAGCTAATTTGTGGAGTCAAGTCTGTGTGATGTGAGTTAATGGGAAGTACCTATGTGCCATCAAAAGGTGTGAAACCAATTACTGGGAGACATACATACACCAACCGGTTTACAGATCATACAAATTGAGGTTATCGCTTCTACATATTATTAACAGTGTTAAGTCAAAAGCAACCAAGTGACAAAATTGGAAGTACCTACTGATATTTTAATGTTTTTCTCACCGGTAATAGGGTAATGCAGAATATGGTTTCAAATACATAAATTACTGATATACCTATCAATGTTACCAAAGCACATATTTCTCATACTTATCAGTTATCATCCCTTCTTCAACTTTTTCATTAGTTCAAGTCTGTTTTTTGGTGAAATTTTTGGTGTCACTTGGTTGCTTTTGGCTTAACACAATTTATGGTTTGGGACTACAATGTGGAAAAAAATGAAACATTTTCTGCCAAAATTTCATCCCTTACTCCACGGAAAGTTTTTTCATGAAAAACTCAAGCTTGTAGGCTCAGACTTGATCCAGACTGATGACCAACTAGATCCACATAAAAGGTCATATAACCGCATGGACTGAACTGACCATAAATTTTACATGTGATGAAGATTGTTCAATCTTATTTTTTTCCACAAGACCAGAACATGAACCATTAAAGGATATATTTTGAAGATCAGGCCGGACCAATGATCGCTTAAAAAACTTCCGGCCATTGGTCAATTTTTCCTTATCCCTTATCGTCCAAAAAATGAAAAATGTGAAGGGATCTCAGCATGGAGGTAATTTTTGAAAAAAAAAATCACTTTTTTCGGGTATTGCAATTATCTGCGGAAATCTCTTTTTACGCCCTCCCAGATTCCCTGAACCATTAACCTTGAAATCGAAAGTGTCATTTCAAGAGGGATACATGCATAAATTATAAAAGTTTTAAAAACACCTTTGAAAGTTTAAGTTTATCGTCAAGATTTATGCGCATTTTTCATAGCTTCAAAAGTTCATATGAGAAAATTTTAATTTTTTCATGAACAATGAACCTATTGTTATTAGGAATTTTTGGAGAAAATCATCTTCATTTGAGGATACATTGTTTACAGCTTTCAATTGTGAACCCTTTTGAATACCATTGAAAAATTCCAAAAATTAGTCCTTCGATTCATTTCGTCAAAAAAATGAATTCATATGCTAAAATGAAAGTACAAGTAGGTCTACAAGTACAGCACATCGAAGCGTGAAACACGGCAGCTCCGCGATGAAGTGATGAGAAATCAAGCGAAAGGAGTTGAAGTTTTATTGAATTACCCATATGCGGTGAAAATTAGGCGAACCTCGTTAATAAGTACTTTTTTCTTGAAAGAATCTGTACAGTACCGTATACAAGTCGAACCGAGAGTGGAAGAAGAAAAGAGAAGAGAGAAAAAGTATATAATATACCTAACCTCCAATGTTATACTCGAACAAACCGATATTACTTTATTCCAGCATATGTAGTGTACCTATGAGTACGGTATACGGGCAATCCATTGGTATGTAAATTAAAGTAGAAAATATTGAAATAAGAAGTTAGAAATTCAAATACATACGACGAGCGTATTGAAAGGGCTGGTAAGGTACGCGAAATGATACATGAACGTACTGAAATTGGATATTGTCGTTATGACAGAGTCATTAGTCAGCAGGAGTCTGAGTAGTGTTATTTCTCGCGCGCCTTTTTTTTTCAAATGGTAAATGTAACGCACAAATCGCTACTTTTACAACATGTTAAATGCCACTGTCGACACGATCGCCTATACCGCAACACCGATTCATATCGCTCTATAAGAAAGAAAGAGGAAGAAAAAAACGCCGCGGCTGTTTTGCATGTCAAATATGATTTTCGTTTTGGTGATGCGGTATCTCCGGTCTGCGCAACGCTGCGATGAGTAATGTAGCTTAATAATGTAATGTATTAAGTATTTCAGAGGTAATAGGTGTAACAAGTTGAAGCGATAGATTTGACGTGGTCATTAATCACCAATGGTCGCGCCGGCCGGTTATAACAATATAGGATAGATTTCTGTGTGTTTTTCTCCTTCATCGTGGTGGTGACGACATTTTCTCAGGCGTGGAGTAACCAGAAAATTAGAAGAATCGTCTCCCTCCTCCCCCTCCCCTTTTGAAAAATTGGCAAGTTTGACTTTTGATTAGAAAATTAGGGATTTTTGGTTTTTTGGGTTACATTTTTCGTTATTTGTATTTTTTGAGCTCTGGCAATAAATAGATGCTATGTATTTCTCAGAAATTTGCAGACTTTTTAGTGTTTTTTTATTCAACTTAATGAGAAAACAAAAAAATTATTGAATATTCATGATGGTTTTTTTCACACTTTACATTATTTTTTTAAACTTAAAAAATTAGGGAAATTCTCTTCCCAGCTGTCTATGTACTGGGTTACAAAAGTCGAGAAAAGCAAAAAAGTTTCAATTTTAAATTTTGGTTTTAAATTTATTCAAAAAATTTTCAGAAGACGCGAATTATACTCTCTCTGATAGTTGAATTCAGTATTGAAAAAAATTATGGAATTTCGTTCGTTGTTGGCCTTCATAAGTTGATCTAGAAAATAAATTAGGTATGTAAGGGAGGGATTGAAAATTGGAGAAAAAATGGCGGGGGTGGGTGAATCAAACTTTAATGAAAAAATTAAATAGGTATAACCTGTTATTTCAGTGGCGCTGGCATGGTGCCGGCGTAGTCGAGGTATTTTCAGTAGGTAAATAATACATATTACATACACAGATTTGAGCAAAGAATAATTGAAAAGTTTTGGGAATTTCGGAATAAACACTCAATACTCTCCAAACTTGAATCAGTCAAATTTAAGAAATTTCTGCCTTTTTGAATCAGTGAAATAATTTCAACCGAAAATCAGTGATTGTTCTCTGATATTTCCATCAAAGTTACTGGTTTTTCTAACAAATTGGGAATTGACTGAGATATCAGTGATTTCTGACTAAAAGGCATAGATGCACCTAGAAATTGTGTAGGGGGCGGGGGGCTCAGATTTTGAGAAAAATGGGGGGGGGGGTCAAAATTCAATGAAAAAATGAAGTAACCTGTTGTTTCAGTGGGTTGGAGTATTTTCAGTAGGCAAATAATATATACTTACCTACCGATTTGAGCGAAGAAAAATTGAAAAATGGCGAGATCTACCTAATGATTTTTTTTAGTGAAAATTACTGATTTTTTTGATAAATGGGACAATGGGGCATTGACTGAGAAATTAGTAATTTTTGACCTAAAAATCGGTGAAAAATCATTAATTTTCAATGAAAATTATTTTACTGATTAAAAATACAGAATTTTTGGAAATTTAGCAGATTCAAATTCGAAGAGTGGTATGTTTATTTAAGAAAAAAAATCATACCTACTCTTCTTTGACATTTTTATGATAAAAAAATCTCCTTGTCGAGCTTAAGTGGGGGGGGGGACTCGAGCTTCTTGAGCCCCATTCCCTCCGGGTGCGCCCCTGCTGAAAGGTCAATGAAAAACCACTAATTTTCAATGAAAATTATTTAGTAGATCCAAAAAGACAGAATTTCATCAAATTCAACTAATTCTGATTCAGAGAGTAATAAATAGGCATACTTATTTATTCAAGAGTTTTAGGCATTTTTTTCAGAATTACGTATGAAAAAAAATATGTGACCCGTGCAGGGAAAAGGTACCTAAAGTCGGATTTTTCAAAAATGAGTTTTTTGGCTTAAATGATAGGGGAGACTATGCGGAACATTTTAAGACCTGGATGAGCATCCTAAGTCAATTTTTCGGTGAGATAGAGACATTTGAAAATTAGAAAAAATCATTACTTTCAAAAAAAAAATAATCGAAAAAACACGTTTAAAGCTGCGTAGAGGTCTGAACTACCTAAAAAAGCGAAAAAAAATTTTTTGAAAAAAATTGCCCATTTTTCATATTTTTGTCTCTAACTCAAAATTATGTTTTCCGACTTTAGGTACCTTGTCCCTGCACGGGTCACATATTCAAAAATTGTAGAATATTAAGATGTTATAATTTTTTGTATTTTGTTCTAAAATGAATAAAAGTGATTCGGGTGAAAAAAATTGATTTCTTATTTATTTATTTATTTATTTGTTTGTGTTTGATCATTTTTTTTCTCTTCTCAAAAACGGTATAAACAGTTTTTTTCCTTATCACCTTTAGACTTTGAAATTCAAAAAACGGAGAAAGACATTTACTCAAAAAATTAAAAGCCTGTAAATTTCAAATATTCTATTAAGTAGTTTTACTCATAAATTAATTGAATTGGCAGTATAAGTGCTTAAAGTAAAGCAAAACGACCATTTTTGAGACTAAGCAAATCAAATCATTTTTTTTGGGGGGGGATTTTATTTCAAGGTCAAAACTATCAATTAAGCCATTTTCAACCCAAACAAAACATTTTTTTCAAAATTATTGCTCAGTGTAATGTTTGTGGATATTTTTCGAAAAATTTTCATGGAAATGCTGATGTCAACTACATTTTGATTCACGAAATTTTCATAAAATTCAAGCTATTCATTCAGTGACTTGAAAACGAGCCAAAAATTTAAATCAATAAAATAAATGGCAATTAGTTGATTGGAACGTTTTTTGTTGCAGTGTTGCCAATTGAAATTTTATAAAAATTACGTAAATCAAAATACAGTTGGCTGCATCGGCGTGACATTTTTTGAAATTTTTTATTAAAAATCATTTTAGGTAATCAGAATTTTTTTGTTGAATTTTGAAGTGTTTGAAAAAGCGATTTGAATTTCGTGAAAATCAAAAACTTATTAAATTCACCAATCACAGTTTCTCAACTTCTTATTGTAAAAAGCAAAAAGTAGTAGCCTATTTCAAAGCTAATGGTTCAGAGAGGTGTAGAAACTCAAATCACTCATTTTTAGGGGTGACCGAAGTTCCCAGGAGGTGGCACTTCTCAGAAGTAGGTAGCAAAAAATCACGTGTTTTTTTTCGGAAATGACCTCATTTTGAGGTCTCTTTTAGGTTAAGGACCTCCAAATTTTTTCAGCAAGTCTTCCACTCAAAATAAACTCCCTCGCAAATTTTCGTCAAAATCCAGGAAATGGTTTTTTTCGATCCACCCTAATGAAGATATATGCGAGTATTTTTATGAGCCCGTACTAGTGTATTCGATGAGTACGCGATGTTGATTAAAGTATCAAAAAAGGTGTACGATTCGAAACAATATTAATAAGAATGAGAAAAACCCTCCCTCTTGGGCTGTTTTACTAATAGTAAACCTGTCGTAGATCATTAGAAAACAGGTTACATTAATAACATCCGTTAAAGTACCTATTTAATAACCAGTTATACTTATCTCGAATTACAAAATGTTATCTATATACAAAAGCCCGTACTGTATCAGCTTCCGAGATCGATAATCGCCGCAGTAAAGAAGAGAGACAGAGAGATGGCGCAGAAGTACTACAAAAAAAAAGTAGTAATAATTAACGAATACTCATTACGTAAAGGAAAATAAATCAGTTTAACTGATGGCGGGGGAGAGAGGCGGGTACGTTATAAATCTAGTTAAAAACAAATTAAAAGTAATGCGTTATGAAATTTAAACGTACATTACGCGTATTTTCTTTTTGACAGCCGATTTATCGAGATAAATATCGAATTTACTATTCGTGGTTTATGGTTCCCGTACCTTGCCTTATCTGCTCTGCCTCGCCTGTAATGCTTACGAAGTCGAATGAAACTGAAAGACGCGCGTCAAAATGTATCCGCGTCGCGTCCAAATCGAAACTCGCTACCTATATTACCCATTCACCGGGCGTACGTCCATTTCGCACCCTTGACAGGTGAACTAAATCGATTATCCAGTTAGCTCGTTCGCGTGCGTTGATGTGTTGTGTAAATTGGCGAAAAATAACCCATACTGTGTAGTGTCAACTCGGACTTGCAAATCGACATCGACGACGAAATTTTCGCTAGTTTACCAGCGAGATACGTACTCAAATAAATTCGGAAGAGCGTTTGTCACACTCTAATTCGCATTCGTATTTCACGCCCTCCCCCCTCGCCTGTCCTGTTCGTATTAGATACCATTATAAACCGGCTGAACGTTGAAAAAAAAAAAGGATTATTACGTTTGGATTTCTTTGAAGAGCATACGAGTTTTTCTACTCTATTGTTGACGGTTGAGCAAGATTCTCGAATGGCATATGCCAATAATTACCTCATGCAAAAAAAATTATCCAGAGATCGTGTTTACTAGTTCAACTTACGTAGAGTAATGCAGAAGTAAAAAGAAGTCATCATTAACGACATTCGTCGTAAATCATTCATCTTGCTGAATTTGTGCAGAATTCTTAGCGTCTTGTACGGCGTGTCGTTTTGGTTTGATGACCTTTGGAGAGAAGCTTAGAATTTTCGAATTTTTATCGTACCTGCGTTTTCCAATAATATGACGTACTATTTTAGGGTGAGTGCGGAAATTGAAATCGGAACCGGTGACAAAAAGGACTTTTTCCAAACCAAATAATTTCTTAGTCTTAACACTCATAGCAGTGGCGTCGGAAGCTTTTTTTTGGGAGGATACAAAATGAGTACCAAGAGTTACCTTGGAATACCAGAAGGATTTTTGGGGGAGGGGACAAAAAGAAGTTTTTTTTCGCCATGTTTGAAAAAATTGAGTTTTTCAATGCCAAAAAAAACACATTTTTTCCCATGTTGTAATGCTTTAAAAATGCCTATCTGATGTGATTTGGGGAGGATGGGTACACCCGTCTAGATGGGGGGGGTACAATGTACCCTTTGACCCGCTGTACCCCACTTTCCCGATGCCACTGACTCATAGCAACCAACGCACCTACCTAACCTACTTTTTCCTCAAGAAAATATCAGGAAAATAGTTGAATTTAATAACATAAGACCTGGTGAATATAGATTTTGCATTTTTTTGAAAATCAAAAAGTGGCTTGAATCGCTTAGCTGTGGCCAAATGAGTCTATCTACATGAATATTTGATTTTCTGAAATTGATGATGTTTATATTCGATTGGAACGGGCAACAGCGATGATAAAATTATATCTCACCAAGTATTCAACATTTTATGAAGTGGAAAGAAATTCTGGATTTTTTTCCATATTTATGTTCCAAAAAAGTGAAAAAATGAAGGTTTAGTGAGAAAAAAATCTTTAAAACGGACTGTTGACATTTCATATTTCGAAAATACGATTTTTCTCCGGAAACGTAATTAAAAGGATTCCATGAACACTGAACGGATGTCAGTTTTTGGTGTTTTATTTCTAAGCCACATTTACACAGGAACCACTTGAGGACTCCGCCTTTGAATTGAACGAAAGTGGTATTTTCGGAAAGAACTTACGAAAAGTAAGAATAGATTCGATTCCTTTCTAATATTAACCTCACAAAATCGAATTTAAACTTTTCTAGGTATTCCTGGAACCTCAAACGAGATTTTGATTTTCTCCAGAATACATAGAAAACATATTGGGCAGTTAAAATTCGACTCATCTTAATGACATCATCAAAATCCGACAAGATTTCCAAGTTGATATCTTAAAATTTTTTCCAATCCGTAAATATTCAATGGTCACATTAAAAGTTCGTTTAAAACCTCCTCGAGATGTCCTTCTGTTGGAAAAAAATTCAAAAATCACGGAAAAAATTGAAATCTTGATGGAAGTTCCAGAAGAACTAGAAATGGTGAAATTCGATTTTAGGAAGTCGCCATTGCTTAAAAATTCAATTTTCTTCTAATTCTCGCACGTGTTGGAAAATATTTTCTAAAAAAATAAATAAAAGTTACCTAATTTGATTAAATACACTTTCATTTCTGAATCAGTGAAATTTATCAAAAATCACTGAAAAACAGTCAGAATTGCAGCACAGTAATACTTAAATCAGTGAAATCTTTTTCAGTGAAAGAAAATCACTGGAAATCAGTAAAAATCCACTAAAAAATCTGTGAAATTCTTTGAATAATCAGTTAAAAATCAGTAAAAATCAAAGCATTTCACTGAAAATCAGTGAATTTTACTGATTTTTTTTCCTGTGTTGCAGTTCTGATTGTTTATCAGCGATTTTTTACTGATTCGGAATGGGAGAGTAATGATAATTTTTAATTTTCAAATATGCGTCAAAAATCTAAAAATCAATTTAGCTAATTAAAATTTCGGTTACAAAGACTGGATAATGTTCCTTTTGGATTCGGAAATTTCGATCTTCTGAATAAGACATGTTCGATACATAGTAAGTTGTCGTCACTGATTTTCTGGCAGTCAGAAAATAATGAGTTGTTATGAGATGGGTGGAGAAAAGGAGGATGAGAGGGAGAGAGGAAGGGGGAAAAATTCGAAAATTTCAGTCCGATGTATGATCAGTCTTTCCTGATTGCTCTGACTCAAAATGTTATTTTCCCCATTTTTTTTTAAATTCCTCAAAAAGATACCTTTCAAAAATTTTTCAACTCGAATTTTATTTTTTTCTTCTAAATCTGCAATTTTATCACTTCAATGCCAAGGTGTTCTCTGCCTCCTTCTCTCTAGTTGATTCCCTACCAGCAGCAGTGAAGGCACAGAAAGTTTCTGATAAAACGATATTCGATATGAAAAAGTATAAAATATTCTGCAGATGAAAAAAAATTAAATGTAGGAAAAATTCCATCTTGAAGGGAGGAAAAATTATCAAGCCATGGCTAATTCTTGTTTATGGAACATCAAACATTTTGGAATCAGGTTGTAAAAATTATCAGCACCGACCACCGAATCTCATGTTTTCGACCCACCGAAAAAATCAACTTGTAAATGTCCCCAAATCATGGAGGCAAATAAAGTGGAAAAGGAGTGAAATTTCGAGCTACACTAAAAAAAGCATCAAACAAACAAATCGGGTAAACGCTCATTTTCATTAACCAACCAGTTCAAATCAGTCATTAACAACAAAACGTGAATTGGTATTGGTATTGGTATTGGTATTGGTTTTTAAAACATTTTGGTTTTGGTATTGTTTTAGTTTTGGTTTTTCAAACGTTTTGGTATTGGTATTGGTATTGGTATTGGTTTTTCAAACGTTTTGGTTCTGGTTTTTTTTCGTTTTTGTTTTGGTTTTGTTTTTTTGTTTTTTGTTTTCTAATTACATGCGTAACAACAATTCAACAAGTATAAAAATTTCAACGCCTGGGATGAACGTTTTTTTTTTTTTAAATTTAATTTCATTCAACGAAGACTCTGCGTACTATAGAAGAACAAGAAAAAATTTTGAAGCTGAAAAAAAATAGAGAAAAATTTCGGGGTTGGAAAAAATAGAGAAAAATTGTAGAGTTGAAAAAGAAATAGTTTTAAAAATTTGAAGATTAAAAAAATTGAAAAAAATTTAGAGTAGGGAAAATTTTAGAAAAAGATTTCAAATTGGATGAAATTTCGAGAAAAAATTTCAAAGTCGATGAAATTTATGGTTGAATTGAAAGAGAACAAAAAATTTAGAAACATTGAAGGATTGGAAAAAATTAAGAAAAAATTAGTTTGGATGAAATCGCGAAAAAATTCATAATTCAAAGTCGAAAAAATTTAGATTGGGAACAAATTTAGAAGATATTTCAATTTCAAACTACGTGTATGTGAAATTGTGATTGTGAATGTGAATACGACCGTGATGAAAATTTTTGATTGACGATGTGATCATCGGATCTCCGCGAACGGCGTTTCTGATTGGCAGATTACCATAAAGTGGCGCATCGTTAGTGTATCCCGCAAAATCGCGACTGAATTTTAATTTTATAGGATTTTTCACCGATTTTGCATTTTTTTTCGCTTTCGATTAACTTTTTGGATAAAAATTGTTGGCTTCACGCATGATTACACACAGCTAATATGGTAATACAAGCGGCTGAACACGATAACGCACAAATGCGATAATCAAACAAAACAAAATGACGTCAGACAAGGACGCGACGACGCAACGTCATAGGGACGCAAAAACCGAAAAAAAAACCGAAAAAAAACAATACCAAAACAAAATTTGTTTTGGTATAGGTATTGGTATTGGTATTGGTTTTTTGAACGTTTTGGTTTTGGTTTTGTTTTGGTTTTGGTTTTTTCGTACGTTTTGGTTTTGGTTTTGGTTTTGTTTCGTTTTTTTGTGTTTTTTAGTGTTTTTTTTTTCGGTATTGTTTTTCGGTTTTGTTTTGTTGTTAATGACTGGTTCAAATATGTCGCGGCCCACCGAGAATTCCCCGCCACCTCACCGATGAGGTCTGGCACTGAGATTCATGGACTAGGCCATGAAAAACTTCAGATATTTTGGCCTGGAACATTAAAACTATTCGAGGCTGAAAAATTTGTAACGACAAGTAAAGAACATGTCAGCTTTGTTGATTATTGAGAATTTCAAATTTTTTCCGAGGGAAGGGAAATAAAGGAAAAGGAGGATTGAGTTAGCAAGAATATTTGTTTATTAATCTTTTTACATATTCCATAGATTATAAAAGAATTGTGAACCGAAAACCAGTTCCAAATTTTTTTCAATTTACGTACATTTGAAAATGAAAAGATCGCGATTAAAAAACCTAAAATAAAATCTTATTAAAATTGCATAAAACACCCATAAATTTCGTTTCGCGTCACCTTTCCTTATCTCTGTTGCAGCAATGGCAATAATATGTACCATTTAAACATCGGTATTTAAAAATAAAATATACTTATTATCGAACTAATGGTAAATCTGAATTGTTTTTTTTTTGCAGAAAACCGTTGGACTCGGAAGTTGGCCATTCCACATCAGTAAACGCTCGGTAAGTGTGATAAAAAAGATATTGCATTTTTTTTTCAATTAAAACCTCGCACATATAAAATAATACATACGTGTATTATAAGAGAAGATACACGCGGCATTATTTATTTGTACATACTGTCGAGGAGGCCGGTAATTACGGACATTTCTACCCCGAAGGTTTTT
>JAVBJF010001680.1:0-10458 GCA_033439095.1 Pseudococcus viburni
TTGATCGTTTAAATTTTTACGTATTTTCGATTACTTTGGGAAAGGGTATCGGATCTCGAAAAGTTAAATTCTTTGGGGATGGGGAAATTTTTGAGGTGTGAGGGGTTTGTTTTGGGAAAAAGGCTTTGGGTTGTATGGATGGTTTGGATTGTAATTTTGTGGGGGAAATTTTTTTTTTTTAAAGGGGTTTTAAACCTTTATACCTTTAATTAAGGGAGCCCAAAATAAAAAATCCCCCGGCTTGATTTTAATTTTTTTCCCATTTTTAAATTTGCAAAAAAATTTTGAAAAAAAAAAAAAAATAAAATTTAAAATTTTTTCCCTTTTTCCCTATGTATAAGAAAAAAATATCCCTTACCTATTTATAATTGTTGACTTAAAAATGAAAAAATAAAAAATGAAAAATTTGAGGTTTCCCCCCCAAACCCCTAGGGGTTTTTTTGGGGGTTATCAACCAAAGGGGACCCCAAAATTGTGTTTGAGAGGGTAAAAAACCCAAAATATTTTGATCCCCACATGAATTTTTTCAAAATTTTGTTTTTTTGCCCCCACTCCCAGGGGCTAATTTGGGGGTTTTATAAACCCAAAAGGGAACCCCAAAAATTGTGTTTGGGAGGGAAAAAAACATATATTTTGATACCCCCAAAAGGGAATTTTTTTTCAAAATTTTGATTTTTGGCCCCCCACTCCCCAGGTGCTAAATTTTGAATTTTCGCCCAAAATCAATGTGAAAAGGGATTCGCCCCCCAAAAAAACCCCCAGTCTGATTTTCATATTTTATAGTACATTTTTTATTTTTTTTGGCCATCTAAATTTTTTCTGGGCCCACTGTGGGGCAGTGCCCTCTCTTTAAAGAGATTTTAAAAAAGGGTTTCAAAAAATTTTTAAAATTCCTCATTTTGAAAAAAAAATCGCAGAATTCAATTTTATGGAAAAATAATCGTTCATTTTCTCTTCCTCTGTAAATTCTATTGCCCTGATAAATTCGATTTAAAAAATTCGCCAAAAATCAAAAAACCTTCTCTGGTTGCCAATAATTTCACTATGGAGGTTTTTTGAGACATCGAGATATATATTTACTTTTCCAAAACGGACGCTTCTGGGGATAGAATATTTGGTATGTTGTTATGTGGACCATTATGAACGAAAAACACAAAAAAAATTCGGGGTTAATTTTTTGGGGGTTTAAAATTTAAGGCTGAGAATAAAAACTCACTTTGTCATCAGGTAGAAAAATTTAAACAAGAAACAACTTTTTTTTTATTGGGAAAACGGGGGTCTAAGAGGTCCCCTGAGTCACTCAAAAATTCCCAAACCCCCCCGCCCCCTTGCCCAATTTTTTTTAATGAGGATTCCACCCCTAAAAAACGGGGTTCACTTCTATCCCCTTTTTGGTTTTTGTTTTTGGGCGGTAAAAAATTTCCCAAGTACTTTTTTGTTTCCAGTAAATTTCCCCCAAATATTTTTTTGGGAAAAAATTTTTCAGTGGGAAACCGGGTAAGCAAGGAATAGAAGTCCTAAAGGGAAAGGGAGTTGGGAAAAATACTATCTTTTGGAAAAACGGGTGTAGGTAAAAAATCGTCCCTAACTGTATTTTTTTGGCCATAAAAAGGGTAGTTTTTATGAAAATTTGGGTTGGTTTTTATTACCCCTTAAACCCCCCCCCTTTTTCCTATTTGCCCCCCCCAAACCAAAAACCCCATTTATTTTTTTTTTAGAAATTGCATGGCAATATTATTGGGGGGTGAGGGGAAATGGACACTTAGGAGGGGGAAAAGTCCAAATAAAAAATACCATTCCCTAAAAACAGAAATTTCGATAAAATTACCTACTCTCTTATAATAAAGGAAAAAAATGGCAAAGTGATTTTTTTGATTTTTAAAAAGGCTTTTTTTTTACTGTTTAACCAAAAAATTTCGTACACCCAAATTAGTAGAGTTTGGGATGAAAGAAACTTTTTTTTCCCCTCTTGAAAATCAACGTTAAAAAAAAAAGGGACAAAACTCCCTATCACCCCCAAATTATCCATCAATACCCATTTTTGGTAAATTTTCGGAGAAGTATTTCTGACTGGGGAAAAAATTCAACAAAAAAACCCAAAATATTTGAATCCCCCTCTTCTCTGGGGTTTTTTGTAGCCCGTGTTTCTTTTTTGCGGGTGATTGATCAAACCCGGGATTTAAATTTTGAAAAAAAAAGAAAATCAAACTAACGTTTTTTTATTTAAAATTAAATAGGGGGATTTTCGTATTACCTACCAAACTTCGTTTTTTAAACCCTTTTTTTTTTTTTTTAAATTTTTGGCATAAATAAAAAAAAATTAAACAAAGGGGGAAAGAAGGAAAATTTGGGAAAAAAATTTTAAAATTTTTTTAAAGCAAAAAGGGGCCCCTTTATTTTTTGAAAATTTGCTTGGGGGTCGCTGAAAAATTGAAAAATTCTTACTTTTTGGAAATCTGCTTTTCAGAGATGTTCTGTGGATGCTGAGTTCATTGGTCGCTGGTTTATTCAAACGTACGAGTATCATAATTAATTTAAACAATCACATCTTGAATTTTAAAATTCAAAAATGAAATAAATATTAAAATATTAATGATGGTCTTACCTCGTACTTGTAATTGTATTTCTTTAAGTGAGTATTGGTGAGGTGAAAAAATTTCTAAAATTTTTTGATTTGTACCTTTTTACATAACATTGAATCATTTAAATTTTTTTTTGAATGCGTTTTTTTTTCGTGAGGGGGAGTGGAATATCTCGTAAAAAATTCCCGTAAATTTTTTAAAATTTAGGACTTTTCCCCAATTTTTTTGTGTACCGCTTCAAAAAAGGGTTATTTCGATAGAAAAATTTTCAAGCTTTCCCTGGAAAATTTTTAAACCCGAACTTTCTTGGAAAATGTTTAATTAGTGTGAGGTGATTGAAAAAAATTTGGGGAAAAGCTTCGGCTTTTTTTTTTTTTTTTAAAAACATATTTAAAAAAAAAAAAAGATAAAAATGAAATATAAAAATAAAAATTGAGGGTTTTTTCCCCTTGCCTTTTCTCTAAACAAAACGTTTAAGGAAAGAATTTACTAAAATATTTTTGATTTTTGGACTGCAAAACTTCGGGATTTTTTTAAAATTTTTTGAGAGGGGTTTTTTTTGGGGGGGGGGGGGCAAAAAGGAGTGGAAATATCTATCAAAAACCCTGTAAAATTCTGAAATATTTGCTGCCCAAATTTTTTTGTCATCTACTACTTTTAAAAAAAATAATGACTTTTGACAGAAATTTTCAACTTTCCCAGAGACATTTTAACTTTTTCCCAGCTCTTTTAAATTGAATCAATAAAAATTCACCGATAAAATCCCCCAAAAAGTGGGTTCCTGCGAAATAAATGAAAACCTAATAAATTCAATTAGCCCAATTTTTAAATTTTTGAATGGGAAATTTTTTTTCCATATTACTGGTTTTAATTTTAAATGAAAATTTTTGGGGGGGGAAATCATTTCAGTAGTTTTTAAAAAAATTATTTGATTAAAAAATAAAATTTCCCCAAAATTTTAATTTAAATCATTTGGGTTTTTTCATCAATTGGCATGAAATTTTTTAAAAAATTCTTCTGTGGTCCCTTTAATTCTGGATATTTATTTCACAAAATTTTTTACTAATAAAATTTTTTAGGGGTGAAAAATGCGAATCAGTGGGGATGAGGTAACTAGAACAAATTTGAGAAAAATGGGATTGTTCCAAATTTTTGGGAAAAATGTCAAACATAAAATTTTTAAAATTTAAAAAAATGAAACACTAATAAATGATTTTCCCTCTTATGATTGCAAAATTGTAGAAACCCATTATATTTTTCCCTTTTCTTTTTCTAAAACGATATTTTCAAAAAAACCCAAAAATTTTACCCTTAAAATTTCATCGATAAAAATCAAATACTTGACATCACCTTTCCCCCCCCTTTACCAAAACCCCTCAAAACGAACAAAAATCCTTATTCGGGGTAAAAAAAACCCTTACGTAAAAATACGATTTTTTCCGCACCAAAAAACCCTTTCCAAACTGAGAAATATTTCGATGAATTTTATTCGATATTTAGAATAGGGCTAAACACCCTTTAAAAAAAGCCACCGCTCCCGAAAAAAAAAAAAAGATAGAAAGAAAACCATAGAAAAAGTTGTATGGGACGGGGAAAAGCTTTAGATTTTTTCAAATCACTGGGCGATTCGCGTAGTAATACGAATTGTACGAGTTTACTCGACAGTAGAGGGGGAAAATTTTGATTTGGGAAATTTAAACAGCCAAAAAAATTTAAAGGTTTTGAAGTTCCAAAGGGAAAAAAATTTTTTTAAATGGTAAACTTAATAGTATTAGAAATTTTTATCTTCTTTTTTCTGATAAAATTTTCCGGCAGAATTTTATTAAAATGTGATCTTTCGGGTACCTAAAAGCGAACGGCTGAAAAAGGGGATTTTTTCCAGGCATGGGGAAATAAAACCCCCCGATTTGAGCCTTAAAAGTCGAATCCCAAAAACCGGGTCTAGGGCGGTTTTCAAACCCCATTTTCCCAAACACTTTTCCCAAACTCGGGGGCTTAAATTATGGGTTTACGATCAAATAGCAAAATTTACTCCTACTACGTTCGGATGCGAAATTCGAAACTTACGCGAAAATTTTCCTTTCGTTGCAAATTTTTTTCCCAAACTCGTTTTGGGTTTTCCTGTGCCATTAGCTCCCAAAGAAAAATATATACCAAATGGGATTTCGACGACCCAAAGGGTCCAAATTTATTTAAATTTTAAAATTTTTTTTAAACGATAAATTTTTTCAATTTTTTTAAAATTCTCTTTAAAAAAAAATTTGGGTACCAATTTTTAAAATTTTTTCCAACTTTTTTAAAATTTTAAATTTTTTAAATTTTTTTTTTTTTTTAAAAATTTTTTAATATTTTTATTTTTTTTTGAAAATTTTTTCCCCTTAATTACACAAGTCGAAAATGGAAATGCTGTTTAAAGGATTGAGGGTTTGATTTTCATGGGTTTTTTTTCGCCTGACCCCCCGAGAAAAATAGTGAAAAATTTCATTCCCCAAGGTTTTTTCAAATTTGAATTTTTTTTTTTTTTAAAAAGGGGGTTTTTTTTTTTTTCTTTTTTTTTTGAAAACTTTTAAAGCTTCAAATCGATTTTCTGAAAAAAGGAAAGGGTTCTACGAAAAAAATGAATTTAACATAAATTTTTAGAGTATCAAATTTTTTCCCTCCGTAAAAATCTATTGTTTTTTTTTTTAGGAGGGGTTAGCTTTCGAGATATTTTTTGCTCAAAATTTTAAAATTCCAACTTTTTTTTTTTTAAATTAAAAAAAACTCAAAAATAAGCCTCCTAAAAAAACTAATTGGGCTTTTCCGGTAGGAAATTTGAAAGCGGGTATAATTTATGTTCTATTCATTTTTTTTTGTAGGAACCCCATTTTTTTTCCCCCGAAAAAACGACTTTAAAGGTCAAAATTACTCAAAGTGTAAAAAAATTTTCAACGAATAATTTTTAATTATAAAAAATTTTGACGTCTTTGGTTCTGGAATTTTTTAAACCCTTTTTTCTCGTGATCAAACGGGGGAAAAATAATATAATAAATTCTAATCTGTTTTTTTTGGGGCCCAGTTCGAATATGAAATTTCAGTTTTTCTCGATTAACGCCGGATTTTTTTAATTTGGGGGGAAAAGTTTTGTTTGAAAATTTGTTTTAAAACTTTTCTATGCAAATTTTAAAACCCCTTTAAGTCGATTTTCCCCGGGCGACAAAAAAAAGGGGGCCTTTTGAAAAAAAAGAATAGAACATGAATTTTTGGAGCGTCCCAAAATTTTCCCATTTTTAGATTTGGGGTTTTTTTTTTTCATAGAAAGGGTTAGTTTTTTAATATTTATCAATTTTTAAAAAAATTGAACATTTAACTTGAAGATGAAATATTCGAAAGCTAAGCCCCCTAAAAGGGAAAAAATAATTGGGCTCTACAGTGGGAAAAATTTTTTACTACAATTTTTTGTTCCATTAAATTTTTTGGGGGGACTTCCCCTCTAGCGGGAATCCGCTATTGCGTTCCTAAGGGGGTTTTTTTTTATTTTTTTTTATTTATTTATTTATTTTTTTTGTTTGTTTAACCCTTTTTTTTTGACGCGATTTTTCTCGCTAAACCCGAAAGATCGAGCTGAAAATTTTTTCAGTAGGTGTAGTTCATGCTGGAGAAAGCTATTAGATTTTGGTACAATTCTGTGCACAAACTGGGGTTTTAACTTTTAAAAGCTCATTTTTGGGGCATTTCTTTCTGACGCGAAAAACTCACATTAGAGTTTTTTCCAAACGACTTGAAATTTTTTTCAGTGGTTAAAAACTGTACCGAGAAGAGTTATTAAAATTTTTAAATCGATCCGTGCTTTGAAAATCGACCCTTTTTAAACTCAAAAGTTTTCCCCAGTTTTTTTTTTTTTTTTTTTTTGAAAATATCTCGCGAAAGGGGACCCGTAGAGGAAAAAGGGGGGCCCAAAAAGGGTAGTCAGGAAATTTTAACTCTACAACTTTTTATTCTTATGAATTTTTCTTAAAAGTCAAACCCTTTTTTGAGAAAATTTAGCTCAAAATTGGAAGGCCTTGGGTTGGGCAAATTTTTTTGATGCGATTTAATCATATTTCTCAACAAAGGGTTTGGCAGTTAAAATATTTTTCTTTTAACCCTTGCAATACCCCCTGCTGGGTCGGCATTTTTAGACCAACACAAAAACTGTTTTTTTGGACCCTTTGGGGGCCGTGGTCGGCAGATAAAATCTTCACAAAATTCCTTATCAGGCCCTTTTTCTCAAAATTGGAAGGCCTGTGATTGGTCAATTTTTTCCACCTCAAAATCTCCCGTGTAAAATGACCCCTCGTTTTTTGAAATTTTTTGTAATAGGTGGGGAGATCGTGCAAGAGAGAAATGATAATTTTTTTTTTTCCAAATTTATTTCATAGAAGCTGAAACTTTTGGGGCTTTTAAATTATTTTTTGATCCTCCAATTTAAGTTAGAGTTGACCAAACGACCTTTAAATTTTTTTCAGTGGTTAGAACGTGTAAAAGGGGAAAAGCTGCTTAAAAATTTTTAAATCGATCCGTGCCCCTGAAAATCGAGCTTTTGAAGCTCAAAAATTTTTTTAGTTTTCAAAATTCTTCCCGGAAAAAAGGGGGGCCCTTGTGAGAAAAACCCCAACGGAAAGGTTAGGAAATTTTAAACTCTACAATTTGATTCTCATGGGAATTTTTCCCAAAGCTCACCATTTTCCCAAAAAAGTTTTGGGAAGGGTTGTTATTTTGGGCAATATTTCTGACTCCCTTTCCCCTCTTCAACTGAAAAAAAATCTTTTTGAAAAATTTTTTCATAATTTTAAAACGTAAGGAGAAAAACTGAAATTTTGTTTTGGTGTAAAATCTGTCATAGAAAGTGAGCTTTGAAACTCCAAAACTCATTTTTCCCGAAAACCCCCCTCTGACAAAATAAAAAAATCGACCGATCGATTTTCCCCAATTTTTTTGGGGATAGGGAAAGTGTTTAGGAGAAAAATCTGAAATTTAATTTTTTTAAGGGGATCTGTGCTAGAAAACTAGGGTTTTGAACTCAAATTTTTTCAGTTTTTTTCCAAAAAAAATCTCGAAACGGTGGGATTGTAGAGAAAAAAGGGGGTCAAAAAAAATGGTTAGGAATGCCCAAACTCTATTTTTTCATGAATTTTTCTTAAATCTCACGTTTTTGAGAAAAAGGCCAAAGTTCAAAAGCTTTTAAAAGGGCAATTTTTCCGACTTGTTTCTCTCGTTTTTAAAATGGGGGGAAAAACCCATCGTTTTGAAATTTTTTAAATACGTGTAAAACGTGGGAGGGAAAACCCCAATTTTTTTGTTAAATTTTGAGCAAGGGAAAACTGGGGCTTTGGGAAATTTTAAAGGGCTTTTTTGTGCACCTAACTCAAGTCAAGTTGAAAACGATCGACTTGAAATTTCCCTTTTAAAAAATTTGAATGTGTATAGGAAGAGATAAAATTTAAAATTTTAAGTTGATACGTGCATTGAAAGTTGAGCTTCAAAAAGTTTTAAATTTTATTTTTTATATAATAAGGGAAAAACCGCCCCTTTTGACACCGTGTGTCCCATTTTTTTTGTAGAACCCTTCCTTTTCTCAAAAAATCGACTTTGAAGTGTCAAAAATTAAACAAAAAAAAAATGGAAAAACCCCTTGAACGAAGAATTTAAATTGTGAAAAAACTTTGAGTGATGGAAATTTTTTTACTGCTTTTTTTTTGTGGGTCCCCTCGAAAAATTTTTACAAAAAACCCCATCTACCCCAAATAGCATTTCGGGAAAATTTTTAAAAAGTCGCCCCGTGGTTTTTTGAGTTGGAAAAAAATTTTGAAAAATACAAATTTTGGGTTTTTTTTTGAAATTCAGAGATGAAAAAAATTTAGAGAAAAAAAATTTGGAAATTTCTAAAAAATTTTCGGGGGTTAATACAAAGAAATTTTTTTAAAAAGAAAGGTTTTAAAAAAAAAAGTTTCAGAATATTTTGATTTTAAAAAATTTTTCATGGGGAAAATTTATTACTCACTAAAAATTTTTTCCCACTTTTTAAATTTTCCCCAAAAGTTTTCCAAATTTAATTTTTGAAATTTTTTTCAAACTCCCCCAAAATTTTTTTTGAACAATTTAAAAAAATTTTTTTGCCCTTTTTTTTTTAAAATTTTTAAATTTTTTTTCCCTTGAAAATTTTTTTTAAAATTTTTTTTCCCAAATTTTAATTTTTTAAAAAAATTTTTAACTTCGTGTTTTTTAAAAATTTTTCCCCTTTTTTATTAAGTAATAAAATTTAAAAAAAATTTTAAAATGTAATCAGAATATGAAATTTTGAAAAAAAATTTTTAAAAAACAAAGTTGGGTTTAAAAATTTTGAAAAAACTGAAATTTTTAAAAAAATTTAAAATGATGGGAAAATTGCCCAATTTCATACGCATTTAAAATTTTTTTTTTAAAAAAATTTAAAAAAATTTTAACTTTGCCGTAAATTCCAATCCTTTGGGTTTGCCGAAAACCCCATTTTCGTCAAAAAGATTTAGGGGGCGGTTATGGGGATTTTTAAAAAAAATTCCAGTACTTTTTCGCCTGCTTTAAAAGGGCACCATTTTGAAATTCATCGTCGGCGACGTATCATATCGAGCCCCGCGAGATGCATCTTTGCATAAAAGGTTTTTTTTTAAATAACGAATGCGCTTCTGAGCTCTTTCATAAACAAGATGCCATCGTGGGGAATTTTTAAGAGAGTTTTTAAAAAATTGACGCCGCAAAGGGCCCCCACCGCCGCTTTGCCGCTCCGGTTTTCTTCTATTTTAACATTTTTCCATTCTTTTCTCCGAGATTATTCGAGAATTAAAATTCGCATTCGGGTCAGCTTCCAAAGACACCAAATCGTAATCGAAAAAATCCCCTTTTATCTGCATTTTTTAATAGTACACCCAAATATATTAAAACGAATCTTTTACAGACAGCCAATAAAATGGCCAGTCGAAGTCGAGAAAAAAAACAAAGATTGGTTCGGGTTATTTTTGGTTCTTGGCTGACAATATAACTGCCTATCCCAAACCAAAAATAAAAAGGGGGTTGGGTTGATTTTATTTTTGTTTCTTTTCAAATTTTTTTTACTCGGATTTCGGGGGTCTTTATTCGAGATGAATTTTTCCATTTTTTTTTCTGCTCGAACTTTTTTCTCTCGTTGGTTTGTAAAAAAGTTTGCGTTCTTTTTAAAATGTGCTGTGTCCCCCCTTCTGCACTAAAAAAAACCGTTCTTTTTCGGTCGCCGCTCCCCCGTGGCTTATTTCCTATACGAACGAAAACGAAAAATCTTTTGAGAAATTTTGATTTCATTTTGTTTTGGCTGTTTGGGCTTTGGCTCTTTTTTTTATACGTAGTTTTTGGCCCTTTGCGTATTAATCAACGCGTAACTTTTTTTTTCACTTGTCCAAGTTTCCAGCGTGAAACATAATTTAGAAAAAATGCCTTTCGAGGGTTGCAATTTGGGAAAAACCATTGGTACATTTTTCGTAGCGAATTCATTAAAAAGGGGGGTTTATCGCTTGGCATTTACCCCTCGTTTAAAAAAATCTTGCGAAAGTGAAGAAAATTTTCCCGGCTGGGCGATCGAGCCCAAAAATTTTAATTTTTTTTTCCCCTCTGGTTTGGGGCTATTTTTGTGGGAAAGCGTTTCCTAAAATGTAACCCTTTTTAATGTACTTTAAAAGGTGTCAGAAAAAATGAAAAACCAGAGAACCGAGTTATACAACTTACTGTAGGATGCAACAAAAAAGGTTTGTTAATTATTACTGGGACTTTTTTTTAGTTAGAATTCATCATTTGGGGGAAAATTAACAAAAAAGCTTCCCAAAACCCAAAACAAAAAAAAAGCCTAAAT
>JAVBJF010001681.1:0-10450 GCA_033439095.1 Pseudococcus viburni
CAATTTTTACTTATACGTGGGTCCCGGCAACGTCGCCGAACTTTATAGGTGTATTATTTTTGTAAACAATGATGCTATTTTGCTGAAACCTCCCCCTCCCCCCGGCCCCTGCCCTCGGACTAGATCTCTCTCGGTCTCTGGATGTCGTACTCTAGTTATTTTCATCTCTAGGCCTACACACTCGGTGTACCTAATCTTATTAAGTATGTTGTATATATCATAAACTTATACCATATTGACCTGCCTACTTTACGTCGCAGTCATAAACTAAAAAGGGATCCCATCAAGTGGATCAGCTCCGCGTTCGAGTCTTCCTTCCCTATGTCAAGTTTTATCGCATCATGCCCTGTATAGGTACTTTTCTAACTGCACGTGTACGTAGGATTTTCTTCGACCACATTTTACAAGCTCGAATACCTTCGCACGTGGTATAATTTCATCAAATGGTACCAGAACCGGCGGCGGCCCATCAGATTTGCCAACCTGGCAACGTCGGAGGACGTTTTTATTCTAAATTAAAATTGACACCTTTTTGGGGAAATTCTCGGGGGCGTATGTAGGACACACGTACTTACATAGGTGTCACGTGCGTCGTAACATTAGTTAACATAATATGATAATATCCGAGGATTAGCAAGCTTTCGCCCCAATGCACTGACACGCATCGAGTCGGAACATAGTACGAAGGTGTAGGTATAATTTTGTGCGTACTTTTTGACGAAATTTGGCGGCGAAAGGGAGTTAGAGGATATAACTTCCTGGAATTCGTTACTATTTCTGAAACTATATTTGAAATTTTTTTTCAAAAAAATAAAAAGTTAAAGTGATCGGATTGTTATTCAATTTCACTGATTTTTTGGAATAGAATTGGTTGATTTGATGAAATATTACTGCAAAGACAGCATAAAATAATGTAGACGAATCAGCAAATCACGACTAAATTGAAAAGGAAAGGAGCATAGAAGGCAGTTTACTTCACAAAATCATTAAAATGCATTTGTAGTCGAAAAAATTCGGATTGAGTGGGAAAATTTTTTTAAAGTCGCGACCTTTTTTGGGCAATCTCTGTTTTGAGTTGAGAAAAAACGAGGAAAATCGTACATTAAGGCGAATAATCAGAAAAGAAAAATACATTTCAGCCAGAAATTTTCAATTTTTGTATTTTCAATAAGTCAACTATAATTGACTTCATCTATAATCCCCCCCCCCCTCCACTATGTTCAAAAAATTGTGAAAAATTGAAAAAAATTGGAAATTTTTTCTGATAATGGTTTTTTCAATTCCCCATTTCATGGGTTTGTCTCTGATTGGAACGAGAGTAAACATTTTGGTAAAATCATAGTTTTTTCAAACAAAAATGAATTTTTGGCCCCCTTTCTCCCACCCAATAATACTGAAAAAGTTGATATAATCATCAATCACCAATTACAAATGATAATCCGGGGCATCAATGTGAAATTTTCAAAAAAGAAGTAATTTTAGTAACCTATTAAGAGGCGCACTCAAGGGGGCAGCTCAGGGGAGTTGAGCCCTCCCTTAAGCTTGGTAAAGAGATTTATTTTTTTAGCATAAAAATTCCAAAGAAGAGTATGATTTTTTTCAAGTTTCACCCTGACTTCGCTCGGGCAATATTTTGGTAATTTTTTCTTAAATAAACATTAGGGTGGAGTGAAAAAAAAAACATATCTTGGATTTCGACCAAATTTGGAGGGGTGGTTTACTTTGAGTGGGAGACTACCCAAAAAAATTTGAGCCCCCAAAGAAGTACCCACTACCTAGTACCTAATCAAAAAGTAACCAAAACTTTCAAAATTGATCCACAATACTGACTGCCAAACTCAATTTCTCTTCCGAATTTTTTCAGCTGATTTGCTGATTTAGTGTTTACTAAACAACCAAAATTCGTACCATTTGCGTATATTTTTTGTACGTACATATTTCGTGTCAAGGGCACCCCTCCCCCATCATCCTATTAAAAAGTGAAATTTTCACACAACATATTTGATATATTTGTAACAATTTGAATTATTTATTCAAATAATTTGATAACAAAATGGTAAAATTCAATCTAACTCTTCTAAAAAAAAATCAAATTAAAAATAATAGAAAAAGTTTAAAATTCAAGGAAAATCTATTTTAAATCAGAACAAAATTTTTTAAAAATTCAACAAATCAGGAAGACATATGTATTTTAGGCTTTTCAAAACATGAATGAAGCCTAAATCGGAATACTTTTGCACAATAAAAATAAGTACCTAACTACCTACCTATATTGAACTGGAATTTTTTAGAATTTCTTCCGCTTCTCAAAAAATTGATTCAGTATCTACAATAAAAAAATGATTTTTGACTCAAAATTGCATCTCCACCCTTTCCTTCCAGAAAGGCGTGACCTTGAAAAATCTGATCCAGGTGTTTTTCACTGAATTCGAACAAAATTTTGGTAATAGCTGGGGATAGTCAATATGAAGAGTCGCAAATTTTTTCAGATTTTTTTCACCCCAAAAATGACCTTGAAACGGGGTTTTAAACTTTAAAAGCCTCATAAAATGACAAATAGTGATACAAAAATCAAAATAATTCTCACTCATTCTTAGACGCATTCTTAGATGTATTCTGGATTTCCCTGAATTTTTTCAGATTTTTTGACGTGATGGCATTCTCAAAAACGATCAAAAACGGTTTTTTTATTCCAATTTCTACCAAAATTGAAGAAGAGAAAAGATCAAATTGAAAAACCAATGTCAGATTCGTATCCAGCAGGTCAAATAACCCACTTATTCATTATTTGAGCGACCATTTTGCTCAAAGTCTAAAATTCACGTTTTTTCATTGATTTTTCTACGACCAATTTGAAAAAAACAAAAAACAGACAAAAAAGTGAATTTTGCGAATTTAATAAAAAGTATCCGCAAAGGAGTTTTTATTGGAGTATTTTGACGCACTGAGCACGAATCCGAAGTCGGTTTTTGCATTTGACCATTTCTTGTCACATAAAACGCTCAAAGATTGAAAATTGTCAAAATGCCCTTCACCATGGATGTTCCAGGTCATGTTTTGGTTCATTTATATATTTCATACGCCAATTTTTTTAGGGGTTTAATTTAAGAAATGCGGCATTTTTATTAAGGAAGGGTTGAGTTAAACATAAAAAATCTTAATTTGGCTTTGGGGTCTCAAAAAATCCATCGAGGGTGGCCCAAAACTTTGCCCCAGGGAATTTGTAACCATCACCGTGGACAATTTTCAACTACGAGTTCGTAAGCCATTTTGGAAACAAAAATAGGATATATTTCAACCACATAAACACCATTCAATCATCGTTTCGACTTCACTGGCGTTGTGACGGCATCGGCATAAAAAACTAAAATTCTCTCAAAATAAAAATTTTTGAAGCTTAAATCTCCTTCGCCGCGGGCCATAGTACTACACTATTCTTTTACTGATAAAGTTCTGCAAGAGGGAGGGAAGAGAGGGTGGTAAAAGCACAATTTAATATGTCCAAGTTGACCTAGCTAGAAACTTTTTACAGAACAGTAAACCTACGCCCTCCTTAGTTCAAAATGTGAAGTTTTGTCCTTCGCCATGGTCAATTTTTTTGTCCATCGTCGGAACATAGGCGGATCCACGGGTGGGCCGACATAGACCTGACCCCCAAAAAAATCTTTGGCCCAAACAATTTTTTTCTGACCAATCAGGCATCCCACGCAAAATTTGAAAAAAAAGTAACTTTAGGGACTTCTGATAGTCGAAAAAGTAACCAAAAAAGTTCAAAAAAGTAACCTTTTTTTTTTATTTCAACTCATTATTTAGCCCAGAAAATGTAACAAAATTCAAAAAAAAATTATTTATGTACGTTATTTTCATAATGAGCATAACCAAAATAAAAAACTAAGAAAAAACTAAAAGGTATATAGCCGGATAAGGGGTGGTTTTGGCCCCAGCCCCGATTTTTGATCTAATGCTCCCAGATTGTGTACCTTGATGAAAAAAAATTCTGGAAAAAATTTTGGCCCCCAACCCCTACCCTTTCGGAGCTATGGCCGTTTTATTGCGCCATTTTCAAGAATTTTTGATTCCAATGGAAGTGAATGAAATTTTCTGTTCTTTGGCACAAAGTTACATCTCGTAAAGGTCTATTCAAGATAAGTTTTTCATCAATTTTGGTGCACTCCTTCATGAGGTTTTGGCCATTTGAAATTTTCAACTGTAAAAAAGATCTTAAAAGCGAAGTTCGAATAATTTTTGAAAATATCCTAAAAATGTGTTTTTTGACGTAGACTCACGTCATGTATTCAGTTTTGGCGATTGAGGTGGCGCAAGGGCCAAAAATTGCGAAAAACCGTAAAAAATGTTGTAATTTTAGCAGATTTTTCAAATTTTGAGCGTTCTATATGGAAAGAAATGGCCAAATGAAAAAACTAATGTCGGATTCGTGTTAAGCAGGTCAAAATACCCCGATAAACACCCTTTTCGCGATCATTTTACTTTAAATGTCGAAATTCACTTTTTTCATTGATTTTTCATGACAATAAAATTAAATTTCGAGATTTAAAGTAAAATGATCGCGAAAAGGGTGTTTATTGGGGTATTTTGATCTGCTGAACACGAATACGGGATTGGTTTTTTTTCATTTGATCATTTCTTTCCGTATTAAATGCTCAAAATTTGAAAAAATCTGCCAAAATAACAACATTTTTTACGGTTTTTCGCAATTTTCAGCCCTTGCGCCACCTCAATTATACCAAGAGGGTTCGTAATACTAAAATGTCACTGGTGTACGAGATTTTTTTCAACTTTTTTTTTCATCCAAAAAATACTAAAAATTAATTTTTTGGTGAAATTTTTGAAAAAAAGTAACTTTTTTGAGAGAAAAGTAACAAATAGTAACTTTTGAGTACAAAAAGTAACAAATAGTGACTTTGCTTGAAAAAAGTAACATGGTTACTATAAAAGTAACTCCGTGGGATGCCTGACCAATTTGAAAAAATTCTCCAAATTTCAGGAAAAAAATCTCTAAATTTCAGAAATCGTTATTTTTCAAAAAAAAAATAATGCAAACTTACACCTTTGAATCAAAAAACACACACACAGTACACACGACTGTCTTCTTCATAAAGATGACACAAATTTACTGATGTTCTTATTATTTAAAAATACCTAAATAAATAAATACCATTTTTCTTGAGTAGGTATATAGGTGTTTTCATTCAAATAAGTGTACTCGAAAATTTCCATGTTGGAGTTATTTTTCATGTCAACAACCCCCCCCCCATTTTTATTCGAAAAAATTTCAATTTTTAATCAACTTGGCTCCACTACGGCCCTTTGTGCACCGGTAAAAAAATTCTAGATTTGCCAATGCGTCGGGAACAAAAATTTTAAAACGCGACTTTTTGGAATAAAAGTCTATTTTCTGAGCAAAGGAAGCGATCTTCTTAAAAAATATCCATGAAAAAAAATGTAGAGAATCGAATTTTCTTTTCACCAGCAGCTATTAGTTTTTCGTGAGAAGGTTTAGTTTTCGAACTATTCGCGGTCAAAGTTCAGAATTTATATCAACTTGAAAACGATTATTTACAAAATTTGAGCACAACCCCTAGGGCTCACATAACTAGACAACTTCAACTAAAATTTTTTACTGAGAATTCCCCAACCTCCATTCGCCTACTCTGAAAATTTCAACTAAATTGTCGAGAATTTTCAAGAATTATAATTTTAAATGGAGTGCAAAAAAAAAAAAAAACCTCAATATTATGAATTTTTGTAATGTCTCGATGTAAACGAAAATTCTCCCCCTCCTCTACCCCCTTGGTGGACCCAATATTCGGCAAACGTGTTAAATACATCCTACCCTTCATTATAGAGTATAGAAAACTTTGGGCCGAAAACATTTGAAATGAGAAAAATTTATTACTTTTTTTCAAATATTCTCAAAAAAGTTAACAATTTGCTACTTTTGCCATGAAATTTTCAACGTGATTTATGACCTCAAATACGTCACGAATTTCGGTCAAAACCACCTAAAAAAAAACACCGCGCACGCCAAAAAACCCCAACACACGTACAAAAATAAACGAATTCAAAATTCGAGCCAAAACCCCAAAAAAAACGCCACGAAACCATAAACTACTGCTCGCAGTCCAACTCGCAACTAAGACAGCAAATTCATCAAACAAGTACCCCAATTAAGCTCCATCCGATGCAAGTTTTTTAACCAACGATAAAGTTGTAGATTAAGTAAACATCGTAAGTTCTAACCGCAAGGCCAGCACTTCGACCGCATTACCAGACTGGTCAGCTAAAAGAAATTTTCTCGCTGCGTTGCAATCAATCGAGCCGAAAAACTCCTCGGTTCGTAATGCCACGAGCAAGGCAACCAGAGAGGGAAAGGCTTTAATTAAATAACGCCAGCGATTAAAGGAAAAATTTACCGGTTCATTATATTATTCTGGTATAAATACTTTACACACGAGCCACACACACGAAGCATTTCACAGCAGCAAAAAATTACTCCAGGGTTACACGATATATGTACGAGTTTAAATTCATTTTCCGAACCATTAATACGCTTATACGTTTAAATAGCGTCATCATGTGACATCATTCTTCACATCTGCGCCATTTTTATTCTCTACCTAGAATTATATACTTTATTAACGAAAGAGAAAAAAAAATACATGGAACACGGTGAAAAAACCCTAAATCTCCGACAGAATTGCATTTTCCCTCGCAATTTTTACTATCGTGTTAAATATTAGCAAAGCTGATTAACTCTAATCGCTCTCCGATACCGAGACGTTGAACTTTGTTCAATTACAGCATTTCGCAAATTAACCGAAAAAGTGAAAAAAGCGAAAAACTCGGGTGAAAAAATCCCACCTATACTAAAAAACTCTTGGCGAGAAAAAAATTTATCTGCTTTTTTTTACGACGTTTCGTCGTTAATTTCGCCAAAAAATCCGAAGTTCGTGTAGAAGCAGCAGAAACTCTCCCCTGTTCCTGTAGTCAGCTCTCCTCGATTCGGTACAATTCGCAGAGTTGGAAAAGCGAAAGTTGGGAGAATAAACAATTTCAATATGTTGCACAATACAAAAAGTTCAATTTACTCGAGGAATTTATTATCTTACGCAACGAGTTAAACTTTTCTTTCAGCAGTTCGACTTGGGTTAAACGTGTAAGAAAATAAGGTTGTAAAAAAAAATACCGTTTTACTCGTTAAACATCTCGCGGATATCTTTTCACTGCCGCGTATAGCGTTAGAGCTTTTCCCGTCAATGAGGTAATATCTGTCGTTGGGGTGTTTTTTATGTAAAGCAAATCAATGGTGGACTAAAGTTATCGAAACTTATCGTCGCAGCGATCCCGAATAAATCACCATTTCGTTATGAACGTATACCTCGATTTCGTTCCCCGATCCTGGTTCGTGCCACCTTAACGAGCGTAAGTTTCTCGCGGTTTCGCAGAAATTTCCACCGAACGTTTAAACATAGGTTTATAGGTATCTCATAGTTTGAAAAAGAAAAGAGAAGAGAAAACTTTTCGTGAGAGAGAAAAATTTTCCACAACGAATCGATGTGTGTTGGTGTTATTGTTTTCGATTTGTGAAAATACATTAGCGAAGGATTTGTAACTTTTGAACCGCGAGATACGACGGGACGTATCGGCTTCAGCTTCGTAAGAAAATCAAATTAACAACGTTTAAAATTTTTACCAACGAGGATTTTCAATTCAAATTTTCAGAGAGGAATGCGGTTTGTTTTTTTTTGGTTTCGCATTCGCAACAGGTCAAAATCCTACTTTGGAATATTGTTTCGAAATGGACAAATATCAAGGACTAAAAAAATCTTTGGGGATTGAGAGTTTTTATTCGTAGAGTGAATTTTATATGGTCGAGAACATTCCATTAACGACACAGTCAATTTTAAAATCAAAATTCAAAACTTGGAGATTCTAAAGAAAAATCATTAAGGGGTAGGTGGGGGAAGAGGGGGAGGGGGGAGGGGGAGGAAGGGAAAAAACTAACCGAGTTACTTGCGAGAAGACTGAACAGTCAGCATTTCCATTTTGAAATCAGAATTCAAAATTTTACAATTCCAATGGAATATTTATCCAGCCGAACAAAAAACAGGAATAGCTAGGGGGAGGGGGAGAAGGAGGAAGAAGTGGAGAAATAGAGAAAGAAGAGATAAGAGAAGAGAGGAAAAAAATGAGAAGAGTATTCAACTCAATTTTAAAATCAAAATTCAAAACTTGGGTGATTCTAAAGAAAAATCATCAAGGGTAAGTGGGAGGAAGAGAGGGATGAGAGGGAGAAAAAAACAAAACGAGTAAACTTACGAGAAGACTGAACAGTCGGCATTTCCATTTTTGAAATCAGACAATTCAAAATTTTACAATTCTAATGGAAAATTATTGAGGAACAGAAAACAGAATAGCTGGGGGGAGAGGGAGTAGGAGGGAGGAGTGGAGAAATAGAAAAATAGAGAAATAGAGAAAAGAGAAAGAAGGGTTTAAGGGAAGAGAGGGAAAAAATGAGATGAGTATTTCAACTACACGGTCAATTTCAAAATCAAAATTCAAAAAATTTGACAATTTTCGATTGTTAAACTATCAGAGGAAGTCAGAAAAAAATAGAGATTCTGATCTAAAAATTGATCAAGAAGAGGGAGAAAGAAAGAAAAATTAGAATTTAACAGTTTTTGACAAGTCTTCTGAGATGGCAAATTATTCGTAGTGTCTTGCGGAAGGAGTAAAAAAATTTGAATTCTCTACACCAATGAATTTCTTAATGCTACGAAATCAGGATGTGATGCGTTCGAAATTATTCTCGTACCAGTTCTGCTCTCGTGCCATTCTAATTTGGTTATTAATTTTTTTAGTTTTTTTTTTGGAAACGGCAAAATTTTTATCAGAATTGAATTGTTGAATAAAGTAGCCAAAATCTTCAGGTGATAGAACCAAGTGAATTTTGAAAAGCAAAAGACGTCGCGTTTCAAAAAAATTCATTTCTGGAAATTTTCACAGAAAGTTACACCAATTTTTAGGAAAGATTCTCCCCCTAGTATGACTTCTTCAGGTTCTTCAAATTGATTTTTTTTTCAAATTTTCCCCAAACACCTTAACCAAATGTCGTAATGAAAGGTAGTAATTCATCAGAATTTTTTTTCACATAAATTTGGAAAAACATATGTAATTGGTTTTGTGAAAAAAATTGATTGTTTAAAATTCTCATGACTTTTTCGTAATGACTCTCTTTCTTGGTTCGTTTGAACACTCTTTGTCCCCTTTCTAACCACACTGTTTACTTCTGTCATCAACTTTCATTTCTTTTTGTGAAAAAAATAAAAACCTGCTAAAACTCAAACAATCGCTGATTTCATTTTCTATTTATGTTATTATTTTGAAAAAAAATTTAATTTTAAAAGAGTATTTTCCTATTAAGATGGTGGAAATTGGCCCCTGAACCGATCGGGCAAAAAAATAACCCAAAATGGGTATTGATATAAACACCCCAAAAAATGTTCACCCCTTACCCCCACCCCCCACAGGAAATTATGGTGCAATAATGCTCGAAATTCAATAATTTTATCTCCGGAATGAGGGTGGGGGGGGGGGTCCAAAAAATTTAAAATTTTCACAAATTATAAACATTATATGAGAGTAAATAAGAAATTTTTTCAAAAAAAATTTTCCTAGATTTTCCCCCGGTTTGAAAATTTCAAAAATTCGTCAAAAAAATTGGTAGCCCGAAATTTTTTCCCCTCCAAATTTTGTGATACCCTTAGGTACAACGTATATTTTTTTGAAGGCCTAAAAATGGGTGCAACATGGTTTTAAAAAAATTAAATCCATAAAAAAATTAATTTTTTCGATATTTTAACCACTTGGTGATTTTCGTCCCGACGGCGGATTTCAAGGAAGGACCGATTTCACCATCTTAACAGGAATTCTCTTCATAAAAATAGGTTATTTGCCTAGTATCGACATTCTAAAATCTAATTGTTCATAATTTTCAGCTATTTTGGATTTTCCCAGCGCGATTTTAATTTCCCTTGGTATTTTCAAATTAAAAATGAATCTGGTCAAAACGAATTTGTGGATTTTCTTAAATTCAGTATCAAAAGTTGATATAAAAAAAATTCGGTAACTTTTCAAAAATCAAAATTTTTTGGGTTTTTCGGCCCACCCTATTAAACAAAATGTTTAAACTCAAAAAATGTTAAATTTTTTGTTTTAAAAATTAAAAAAACTAAATGCTTGTGTCGGAGGGTAAGATACTCCTACCTCCTTAAAGGTGTGATAGAAGTATCATTACAAACCTTACCCGATGATGTAGAAAACTTCACCTCTCTTATGGCGGAGGGCTAGCTTTACGACTCTTTTACTCTAAGGTACATTAAAGAAACAACACACGCGATTGATCACTTCACATGTATTCTCACTTATG
>JAVBJF010001682.1:0-10408 GCA_033439095.1 Pseudococcus viburni
GCGTTTTCGTCATGTTCTCTTTTGCGAAAACAGCAGCATTCGAACGGGGCGATGTTGATTTGCAAAATCACTCTCCATCACTTCCTCCGGCGTAGGTGTCCGGTCGCGATTACGATTCGTGAATTATTATTATCTGGTTCCATTTTAATAGAATTTTATTAGCTATAGCTAATACGTTTGATCGAATTATTCTAGTTAACTCACAAAAATAAAATAATTAATAAGAAAGAATTTTAATTTTAAAAATAGAAAATATTGGATTTTTATCCAAATGCAATTTGCGTAAATATAATTTACAATGAATTATCTAATAATTAATTTTCGTTTTTTGCAAAACGCACTTACGGCTTTGACGAAGTCGTATTTTATTTTTAAATGGTGTATAGAAATAGTTTTCTATATTGAAGAAATCGTCAGAGCGATTTGAGGCAAATGGGGGTCGATAGGTCCTTGTACTGCAGCTTACAAGTCCACAAGCGTTTCGGGCGCCAAATGTAGTATAAAGATGCCGTCGCAAACAGAATACACATAGAAAGATGAACTGTTTATTCTGAGAATATAGAACACCGTAATAGTCGAATTAACTGAATTAGACGAATTAGCTTAATCGTCACAACGTGACGGAACGAGATCACAATTAGTATTAAACCGCGAATTCGATACAACAATAGTTGTATCTGTATTTGGCAATACTCGGCTGCCAACTCCCTTAAGGCTACCCACTCTCAAGACAGAGAGCAGCCAGCAAGGGCCAAGTCTCACCGTTACAGTTCAAAGAAATGGCCAAAACCAAATATGTACACAGCAAAATTCTGTATAAAAAACGTAATTTTTAGAAAATTTTTTTAAGGCGATCGCTCTTCGCGTATATGGTGTTTTTTACGATTGAAAACTTCAAATAGCCGAAAAAACGTGAATGGGTGTACCAAAATTGTTGAAAAAATTTTCATAAATACACCTCTACAAGATGTAACTTTGTGCCAAAGAACAGGAAATTTCCTTCACTTCCGTTTAAATTAAAAATTCTTGAAAATAATCCAATAAAATCGTCATAATTTCAAGAGGAATGGAAGTAGGGTCCAAAATTTTGTGAAAATCATTTTCTGGGCAATATACACCACTTGAGGTGTTTAGAAGCACAAAAGGCTCAAAAGCTAAAGTCAGCCCTTATCCGGTCATGCCCTTTGAACGAGTTTCCAAAACTGGTAAAATTTTCTTCAAATCCTGAACAATTTCTTAAAAATCCTGAACAATTTTCTTAAAATTTAACAATCTTTTGAAATCGAAAAATTCTTCAAAAATTGAACAACTTTTCAATACGTAATTGGTTAAATTTTTTGCGAAAATTGGTCTATTTTACACATTGGACAATTTTCCAAAAACTCGCAGGAAAATATTTCGTCATAAAAGAAATCAACTCGAGGGTGACAGGTTGGAATGAAAAAATATGACAATTTCACCAGTAACTATAAATAAGGACAATACTGATAAGTATATTACGAAAGAATTAGCTACGTATATCTATATAGCTTTCGAGTTTAACTAGCTTGTACAAATATGATATGACACGAGACAAGCAGAACGTGAGAAAAAGTTTTCATGTCAACAGCTCACGCTTTTGTAACAAAATAGTAAAGATTTGATGATTAATGGATTTTCTTCGTGTCGTACATAGGGATTTGCTAGGCTGCGGAGTTTTCTTACGGCAGCGGTAATATGTCTTCGTTGATAGTATCGAGTTTAAAGCCTGCGAGGCCGAAACTACAACGTATATTCATGTGTGATAACTAAATATGCATTCATGCGTATGTTAAAGGTGTACATTCAGCAAAGGAATGATCAAAATTGTCCCAAATATTTGTTTTCAGTCGCTCACATATTGTGTGTCTGAAAAAAATGGGGTGAAAACGTGAAAAACAAATTTTTCCGGAATAAGCTTTTAAAAGAAGAAATTTCAAATTTGAAAAAAGTTGAGCTTTTCAAGGCTAAAAATACCTTTCATCACTTTTTTCAAATTTTACCATTTTTCTTTGACTGTGGGTGTACTTACAAATTATTAGTGATTTTGCAGATTCAGAGAACATTGAAACTCCATTTTTGGGTAATCTCTATTTATGTTGTACTCGGTGAAGTCAAAGATCGAATTTTTCCTTTCGTTACAAAAAATTAAACAAAATATGCTAAGATTTGTGTGAAATTTTGAGCCAAGAGTTAGACAGAATTAAAAAAAAAAAAAAAATTCACCTCAGTCGTAACTTTTTTAAGAAGTAATTTTGCCTAGAAATCATTTATTTTCTGGGATTTTCTTTTTTTGGGGGGAGGGGGGGAGGGGCGATAGTTTGATTGAAATTGTAGTAGACTTTTTTCAAAAAAATTTCCGCTCTTGCTTCGCTCGAGCTCAACACAATGTACCTGTCATCGATTCTTCATTTGAGGGGGGCTACTCCATATCAACTAGAACCAAAAATGAAGTCGGGTCTTTTGATTTCGCTCAATTTTTTTTTACGAATTTCCCTTCCAACCCTCAAGGGGGCTGGGGAGTGAACCTCGTAATTTTTTGCAAATGCGATTTTTTGCCAAATTACTTAACTTTAAAAGCTCATATCTTGAGATAGGTTGTACTTAGGGAAAAACTGTTTGCGGGGTCTGAAAGATAATTAATGGGAGATTCAAAAACGGTAATCACATCTTGAAAATCTCAAAGTTGAACTTTGGTGGTGAAAGCTCAACTTTCATGATAAGTACAAAAGATTAAAGCTACCATTCAAAAATCTGAAAAATTGTAGTAAATAGTCCTTTTTACCTTTTTTTCAATCAATAAATTTTCAAGATGGAATCTCTAGACCCCTGGGAGTAAAATGGTCCAGAATTTTGACCAAAATTCAAAAAAATTGAAAAAGTGAAGTAAAACATCGATTTATACTAACTCGAAGACGCTGATTTCGAATATGTACTCTGTTTTTTCATTCGACTGCCTGACCCCCCCCCCCCTATTAGCCTCCTTGATGGGGCCAAAATTCAAAAAAATGAAAAATAAGTGTGACCTGTTGTTTTTTAGGTTTTTGAGGGCGCTGAATTCGAAAATTTACCCATTTTTTGGATTTGACCCTTTAGTCTCCCTCTAGCCCCCCCCCCAAATTTTGGGAAAAACGTATGTTGAGGAACGAAAATATCATGTGGCAAATCGATTGTAACTAATTTGAGGACGTAGAATTCGAATATCGACAGTGGCGTAGCCAGAAATTTCTCATGGAGGGGGTCCGAAATTTCATAATTTTTTTAGGAATTCTGAGTTCACCCCCCCTCCCCCCACCAAATTTCCTTTCACTACAAAAACACTAAATTAAAACTTTATACAGTTCTCATGCTATTTGCATAGAACGTTTAAGGAATAAAAGTGATGAAAATGTAATTTTTTCAACCAACAATTATTTTGGCCTTAAAAACCAATAAAAGTACCTAACAAATCGAAGAATTGACGTCAGAATCTTTTTTTGAGAGGGTGCAAATAGGGTATGGAGACTTGGAATATCAGAAGGGAACCATTTTCTGAATAGTTGATTCAAACAGTTAATATAATTCTGATTGTTTTCATGCCCGAGCGAAGCTTTCAGAAAATTTGATTTTTAATGCTCCAAAAAGGCACATTTTCACGTAAGTTCCTGACGCGGGGGGCGAGACACCCCCTAGCTACGCCCCTGAATATCAACTTCCTTTTTAAATTGATCCCTTCCTCGTGCTCTAACCGACCTCCTCCCCCAGTCACGAGTCATCAACAAGGAATAGAATATTTCAAAAAATTCCGGGGAGGGGGACAAGTCGAAAAGATTACAAGAGCTTACATGGAATTCATAAATTTAAAGCACGTGTTTTTTGTGATGGGGAGTGAGGAGCAATGAATTGTGAAGAAATTTTTTAATTTTCCACTCGGAAACTTTTCAGGGTCAACAATTTTCAGAATTGAATTTGAGTAGTTCCCTGGCCGGAAAAGGGGATCTGAAAATCTCGTAAAAAATTATTATTTTTGAACAAAAATCGTTAGAAATCATACATTTGAAATCATTCTTCTGCCTAATTATGGGTTTGTAAGTATGCCTATCACACGAAAAAATTACCCTTTTCCTCCATGCCTCATAAATAGAGCTGTCAAAAATATGCACTTTTTTCACTGAAATATGCGCATATATATGCATTCTTAGATGCCTGAAATATGCTAAAAATATGCATTTTTACCCAAAATATGCGAAATATGCATATCCAATATGGGTATCAAAAAAAAGGTTTTTTAAACCTCTATAACACTGTACCATTGTCGAAACTGTTGAACGCAGTGTTGCTTCACCACTAATCTGAAAAGAACATTTTTGAAAACATAGAAAGCTTGAAAAATGAATATTAAATACCTACTTACGTCAAAAAATCAAATTTATTGTCAAAAGCAAAATTTTTTTAATTTTTTTCTCTCAAAAATGTTTTTTTAATTTTTTTTGAAAAATTTTTACAGTTTTGTAATTTTAGCAAAAAAAAATAAGCCAAAAATGGAAATTTTTGAAAAAATAATGAAAAAAAAGTAAAATATGCCAAAAATTGAAAAAATAGTCGAAATATGCACAAATATGCACTTTTGGTGTTTAAAATATGCAAAAATATGCATTTTTGGTCGAAATATGCGAAATATGCAAAATGAAGTTGGGTTTTTCTTACTCAGAATCTTATGAAACGCAAAGATGTATTGAATATGCGCAATTATATCGCATACAAAAAAACATGCAAAGAATATTTTTGAGAGCTCTACTCATAAATATCATGTAAAAGGCATGGAATACTTCGAAAAAATTGGTCTAGAAAATCTGGAAAAGTCGAGGGTCATGATTTCTGAAATATTGTAATACCCTGATAAAAATTTTCAAGATCACGTTCAACTGTCTTACAAGTCCTGCCACTATTGGGTTTGTTCAAACTTTGAAATTTTAAATTTATTTCCCTCCTTTTTTTTTTAGAAATTTGGAATTACTTCGTTTAAAAATTTTCCATATTTTTTTTTTTCACGTGTTGAAAGAAGTTTTTAAAAAGAAATTTCAACTCCCCCCTCCTCCCGGCAAAGTTTAAAAAATGTCCTGCTAAATGTTCTGCCAGAGTTCTACTCTTTATTATGAATTTTTTGAGGCATTTCCTTTGGAGGTATGGGGATTCTCTAATTAATTCTCTGAAAATTAGCTCAATGACCTCTAATTACTATTTTTTTACAACCACGATTTTTGAAAATCTAAAACCAGTAATATTTTTCATTGAAAGAAACATCTGGTTTACTTACTCGGTTCTTCAAATTCACCTATTCGTTATTGAAACACGAGTTGACAAAATCATTCACTCGGAAGACTCGACGTCAATTCAGGCATACACATATTAAATCCGGCAATACAAACCTTGGAAAAATTTCAGAGACCAAGGCGCCGGATCGTCTCGTGTAACTGATAGCGTTTAATTAGCAGCATTTATCCGCCTTAATTCCCAGCGATGCCAGGTGCTCCAAGCACACGATAACATCTCAACGCTGAAAAGTATTAACCTTAATGCTATTTACCGGTATCTTAGCAGGACTTATATAATTGGCGAGTAGGCGTCGTAAAAGTCGGATTAAATAAATAAATAAACTTTTTAGCGACGGGTTAACTCGGTTCGTCGCCCCTTTAACCCAAAGCTTTTTTGGATGAAGGTTCCAAGGCGTAACTCATTGTTCCGGCGTATATGGGTTTCGGGTTTGTTTTGTATGTACTTTGTATAGTGTGTACGCTATTAATAAAATTTTCGTTTGTGTTTGGAGAATCGAGAACCACGTACCTATTTATCGTTTAAATTACGATCGCAACACGTTGCGGGTATATAGCTTTAAAAAGTTTCCGCTTAGCGTTTTCCTATTCCTATACACAATATAAAGTTGTAAACTTAGCAGTAAAAATTTCGATTAGTTGATAATACGTATACGATGATAATTTAAAATAACCAACACCCGTCGCGGCGCGTCTTTCGGGTGCACCGTGTTCCGCTAAATAACAATTTTCGCTAACACGTTATCAACATAAAATTTTAAATACGAGCCTGCGAAAAATTCTCGCTATTGTTACTATAAGTAAGTAATTTTCACACAGCCTAGCTCGTCGCTGTTTTTCTTGAACATGGAAGGAAAAAAAATGGCGAATTTGCATACGCAAACGTCGGCTGGATTTTCATTCTGCGTCAGCGATTCAAAATCACCAGAGATATATTTCTCGAACGTGGCGGTGTAAAGCCTTTGCGAGAATTATTACGCGTATTTCCAAGTGTTTTTTCTTGTAGGTACTCGTATATGAACGTAGAAAAGAGGAAATAAGGGGAGGAGACGAAAGGTCAAAGCTCGAATACTCAAAGGGGTTGACCGTGAAATTTATCTGCGACTGGAGTATGCTTGTCGTGTTGATGGAAATAGAAATAAAGATAAGGAGACGTACAATGACTCGTGTGCTCGATTTCGAGAGATTTAAACGTGTTATTTAAGATGGTATAGTAAGGCGACGAGATTTTCAATGAATGAAATTCTACCAGGGTTATTTATTTTATTACAGACCGTATCGGTAGCTGTTTCGGTGCTGACGTTGACATTCATCTCGGTCGATCGCTGGTACGCTATTTGTTTCCCGCTCAAATTCAAGTCGACTACGACCAGAGCCAAGATATCGATAATCATTATATGGATTACGTCTCTGACCATAGGTGAGTAGAATTTTTCAACTGTGTAGTTTATTTAGGTAGCGGAAAAATGGACGATCCTGTGATTCGTCGTTTTTCGTTACCTATCTTTTTTTTTGTTAGGTGATATGGAATATGAGATTGTTATGATGGAAATTCTCAATTTTTCAAATTTTCAAAAAAATTGAGATTTGAAATTGAAAAAAATTGTGATTTACATTTTTGAGAAAATATCGCAATGTTGCTTGAAATAAAAATTTGTGAGCCTGGATATAGAAACCACTTTTTGTGATGATTTTTTGGTATGAAACTGTTATTAAATATTCATTTATCCCAGCCTCAAAAACTTGGAACAACGCGAGATGATTTCTGCGATGAAAATTCATCCCAAATTTATCGCAGCATCAAGATTTTCAGAACTAAGAAAAAAGGAAACTTTTTGTTTTTTAGCATGATTTTTTGAAAAAAAAAAGTTTTCCCTTTGCTTCTTTTGGGCAATAAAAAATACTTAAGGGAAGGTGGGGCAGGGTGCACCAACCTAGGCCAAATGTTCTGCCAAATCTATACAAATTGGTCAAATTGTCTGATTCTTGCAACAAATTAAAGTTCAAACATTTACCTTTCATTTCGCTGAAAAAAATTCAATTTTGGTGCGTACCTCAACCCTACAGAATTTTTTGAAACTTTTTCACTTTTTTTGCATCCTGCCCCACCCATGGGGCAGGATGCAAAATGCCATGGGGCAAGATGCAAACAGTGAAAACATGATGAAAAATCGCGATTTTTTTGTAAAATTTACTCGAGGTGGATACTACAGATTTAAATAGAACCGTAATTTTTGAAAAGAGGAGTTCTAAAACCTTTGTATTCATAACACAAGTCAACAAAAAAAAAATGTTCTGTGTCTCAGTTCTCATGGCCAAATTCTGATTCTAGACATCAAAATACACCGATATGCTCATTCGTGGCTTACAAAGTTTATGGGTGGGGGGGGGGAGCCAAAAATATGATTTTTCAAGAACAATACACACGGATTTGAGAAAAATTTGGAAAAAAATTTTTTTGATCCAATCTTATAGTGAATTAGGTGCATGTCACCGGCCCCGCCCATTGAACGGAGGGGGGTGATTCACATATGGGAGGATTGTGCTACGTTTGTGCCGGTTTGTGCCGCTATTCCCGTCGTTTGTGCCGCTCCCCTTCCCCTCCTTTTTTTAAAAAAACTTTTGGGCGGGGCTGGTGACATGGTAGCCCCGCCCATTGAACGGAGGGGGGTGATTCACATATGGGAGGATTGTGCTACGTTTGTGCCGGTTTGTGCCGCTATTCCCGTCGCGTCGTTTGTGCCGCTCCCCTTCCCCTCCTTTTTTTAAAAAAACTTTTGGGCGGGGCTGGTGACATGGTAGCCCCGCCCATTGAACGGAGGGGGGTGATTCACATATGGGAGGATTGTGCTACGTTTGTGCCGGTTTGTGCCGCTATTCCCGTCGCGTCGTTTGTGCCGCTCCCCTTCCCCTCCTTTTTTTAAAAAAACTTTCGGGCAGGGCCACAGTGGTCCTGGAGACTCCTCAAAATGGTCAAAAGTCAATATCTCAAAGAAAGAGCGATAAAAGTTGGTAAAATATAATCTAGGTTCAGTCTTTGAGGTCGTAGAGACTAGGAATGGTAATGATGAAAAAAAATTGAAAATAAGTGGGAGGGGATGGGGCATTGCTGAAATCGAAATTCATCAAAAATGTTGGTTGTATATCATAATCTATGTTTTCGAGGTCATAAATTACGAATCTGACGATCAAAATTTTTTCCAAGGTAGTGGGATGGTGGGAGGGGGGGGGGTGAAAATCGAAATTCATCAAAAAAGTCGTGTTGTATATCAAAATCTAGGTTTTCGAGGTCATAAATTACGAATCTGACGTTCAAAATTTTTCCAAGGTAGTGGAATGTAGGGAGGGGGAGGGGGTGAAATGGAAAGTCATCAAAAAAGTCGTGTTGTATATCATAATCTAGGTTTTCGAGTCGTAGATTACGATCTGACGATCAAAATTTTTCCCAAGGTAGTGGGAGCATTGGTGGGGGGGGGGGGGGTGAAATGGAAAATTCCATCAAAAAAGTCGTGTTGTAATTATCATAATCTAGGTTTTCGAGGTCATAAATTACGAATCCTGACGATCAAAATTTTTTCCAAGGTAGTGGGATGATAGGGGGGGGGGGGTGAAATCGAAATTCATCAAAAAAAGTCGTGTTTGTATATCATAATCTAGGTTTTCGAGTCGTAGATTTCGAATCTGACTGATACAATTTTTTTCAAGGTAGGGGGGAGGGGGGTGAAATCGAAATTCATCAAAAATGTCGTGTTGTATATCATAATCTAGGTTTTCGAGGTCGTAGATTACGAATCAATTATCGAGTGTGGTACCTAAATAAATGTTTTTTTACCTGGAAAGTCTGTTTTGGACGTCCCTCCATCAAAAAACCTTGAAATGGGCCCAACGAAGAGGTGGGCGGTGAGGGGTTCAAATTGAAAAATTTTTTCATAGAATCAAGTTGAGGTGCCGAAATATATTTTTTCGACTTCCAGAAACCCATTTCTTTAGATTTTTTTGGGGACGTCAATAACGGACTTTCCGGTAAAAAAAACATTTATTTCGGTACCACACTCGATAATTATGAAAAATTTTCAATTTGACTCCTCCCCAAACCCTTTCCCTATGGGCCCATTTTGAGGGGGGGTTTTTGTAGAAGGAACGCCGGAAACGACTACCGGGGTAAAAACAAAAAATTTTGTACCACACTCGATAATTACAGAAAATTTCAAATTGACTCCTCCCTACCACCTCCCCTATGTGCCATTTTTGGAGTTTTTTGTAGAGGGGAACATCGGAAACGGACTCCCCGGGTAAAAAAAAACACGAATTTTGACGTACCACACACTCGATAATTAGGGAAAAATTTTCAAATTTTTGACTCCTCCCGACCACCTCCCCTTTGGGCCCATTTTGGGGTTATTGTTTGAAGGACGTCAGAAACGAACTCCGAGGTGAAAAAACACACGAAATTTTGATGCCACACTCGATAATTTGTGGGAGGTTTGCGAGTAGCCCCCCCCGCCACCTCAGCATATGGGTCCCATTTTGGATCCTTATTATAGTTCGAAGTCAAAAATGACCTCGAATGGATTCAGAAGCTCGGGATACCTCCTAGAAGTTTTTCCGCCGAAAAAATCTGTTTGAAATATTATAATTCAATTTTGGTTGTTTTTTTCAATCACACGTTTAAATCCTCGCGCTTTTCCCCCCCGGGGCCCAAAAATTTGAAGAAAAAAATATTGTCTAATTCGAAATTTTTATAAGGAATCGAATGCCGAAAAACCAGAAAAGTTTTATCTTATTTGCTGCCTTCGGCGTAAGTTTTTAAAGCCGCCAGGTCGGTAGGGGTGTTTTTAGCGGTTTCGTTTCCGCGTGCCTGTAGGGGAGATTTATGACCGAGCGCGCCTCTTCAATTTTTTAAAATGGGCTTTTTGGGGTCGGGTTAATATGCATCAATCGGCTCGAAATTTTTTGTTTGTATTTTCTCATGTAGGGGACCAAACTAGGGGGGTCCCGAAAAAAATTCCAAAAAATTTTTTTCCACCAAGTATGAAATAAGGACACCCTAATGGACACATCCCAAATACATTTGCCCA
>JAVBJF010001683.1:0-10395 GCA_033439095.1 Pseudococcus viburni
CCCCCTTCCCCTGCACGGGTCAAAATTTTTAATTTGGTCAAATTGTAAAAAAAGGGGGGAGGGATAAAAAATTTTTTTGGTTAAATAGAAAAAATTTTGAAAAAATTTATCTGGTCTATTTTAGACAAAAATTGATTCACTATTTTAGACAAAAATTGATTCAATCTGTGTACCTGATTTTAAAAAAATTGAAAGAATCAATTGATCGAATATTTAATTAATGAGAAGGGTATTTAAAAAAATGAATTTGACCTGTATAATTTGGAAAAATTGGTAATTGATTGAATTTTTTAACTATTGGGGAGGGGGTAAAAAAAACTGATTTGACCTGTGCAATTGTAAAATTCTTTTCAAATCATTTATTGACCGATGGGAGGGGTATTCTAAAAAAATTATTCGACCATGGTTTCAAATTGAATAGAATGGTTTTTCATAATCCTTCTTGAAACAAATCCGTCCGTAGTATGAGTAGGGGTTCTAGTAAGTTGATAAAGAAATGATTATGCCAAGATTCATTCAAATTTCTCAATACTCGCACGTTGGTTTCATGGCACCTTGCACGATCCCGGATGACGAAAATACGATGGACATACCAACCGATCAGAAGGACTTCTTATATTTGGAATCGCAATTTCACACTTTCCTTTCTTAAAGGTGGTAAAAGGAAATGGTTGTTGACCAGCAGCTGTCAAAAAAATATTGATAAATTCCATTTCTTTTGATTTTATTAAATTGAACTGTTTCTCTTTTCTAAGCATTTCAGTTATCGTGTTTGAATCGTTGGCTCTCAACTTATTAAGAATTTGAATCGTGATGGGTTGCATTGAATATGCTTCGAACACACAGAATGATTTACAAAGAGCTACACCACAGGAAAATAAATTCTTCGTACGCAGAAGTGCAGGTATGCCTTCCTCTTCATTTCCTCTTAGGTTACGCATAGCTGATGTGAAGATTCCTTAAAGTACGTTATCCAAGTCTCTATACATGTTTCATCTCCTTGGAATTGCCGAGCGAGTTTGTAATGTTCATTATTCATCTCCCGGATGAGCGCACAAGAGCATATGAATCCGTAATATCCTGTTAAAATTTTGAAGATAGTATTACTTTACAGCGGAAGATATGTATCTAGGTATATTTTTATAGATAATTTATAGATCCTTGCAGAACTACTCTATACAAGTGTACATTGTTCTTATTAAGGGTTTTATGTCTATTAATTATTTTTCAGAGGCGTCGTCAAGAGGGGCCAGGCCCCCCGGAAAAAATTCTGACCCTCCCTTGGCCCCCAAAAATTTTGATGTATTTATAAATTTACTGGAAAAATGTACTTTTTGGACATTAAAAAGTCCAATTTTTTCAAAGCTTCGCTCAGGCATGAATAAAATCACAATTACATAATTTACGAGATGAAAATGCGAAAAAATGCTCCATTTTACCAGCTCCTTTTTGAAATTTTTCTCGTATTTTGAGATTCGCGGCCCCTGCGGTCCCTGTTGTGCCCCCAATTTTTGATCCACTGTATGCATTTTTAAATGGAGAAAAATACCCCTCTTCTTTTACCGACTTTTCTTGAAAAGTCAGGTACTAAATTTGTTGACTCGGAACGACTGGGGGTCGGGGATGGATTTTCTTTGCGTTTTGGGTCCTTGGGAACACGATTATACCATTTTTGCGAATTCATGTTTCCTTATATATATATATATATATATGGATCATACTAACCTTGCGAGACCCGTTTTGCAAAAGGAGATAATACAGGCACTGTGAGGCCCGAAACTTTAAAAATCGGCATAAATGAAGGGTCGGGTAATACCACCAATGTGTGGAGCGGAAAAAATAATAGAAAATGAGACGAATTTCACTGTGCAAGCGCCACCCCTTTAGCTTGATTCGTATTTGAATGGCGCATGGTTGAAGTTTCCAAATGTTGCTGTGTGCAGAGAGGCGAGGTAAATTATATACAAAGATATACAAACGACCTTGCGAGACCCTCTGCCTACAGACTCCTGAGTATGCATACATCATGAAAAACCACTTTATATGGCATGACGTTGCGAGACCCGATTTCGGGCCTCACAAGGTTAAAAACGGCCTAATAAGGATAGCGAGATATCCAAAACGGGTCTCGTAAGGCTTGCAGCATGCCTGTATATATATATATATATGCCAACAGTACCCTCTCGTCCACCGTTTATATAGGCAAGTATCCTTTCCGTCACCGAAATCGGTGACGAAGGCGTTTTGCCGGTGACGTAGGCGTTTCCCTGTGTATATCAAGTTAAAACAACTCTTTTTAACCCAAAATGAAGGTGACAGAGGCGTCTGGTGGTTACGCAGACGTCCCCCTGTGTATACTCGCCTAAAACTGCTTTTTTCACCATGCACATGAGATCGCGATCTTTTTTTTGTGGTGACGTGGAGGCTATGTATATACCTACAATATACAGATTTTAAAGTCCATTGTAATAAAAGTCTTTATCATGTCGCGCCACCTGCTTATTCATTTGACTTGAGGGAGGCAAAGACGTATAAACACTATAAAAACTATGCTGGTTTTAAATACCACGTGTAGAAACCAACAGAAGCATATTTAAAGGTGGTGACGAAAAGGTACTGTTTATAAAAGGTGACGTCGAGGTTATGTTGGTCCATATATATATATAGGTAGGCATATCCACACATGTCGCCCAACATATGGGTTATTCTTACATACCAAGTCGACCACTGTACATCTGGACCATGGTCGACATGTCATGGGTTAATTCTACATACTAAGTCGACCACCTGTTTTCACAAACTTCCACCAGAGCGCGTACCCCCAAGAAATCAAGTCGCGAGGATGAACGCCAGGGCTAAAATTAATTTGGAACAAGTAGAATGAGGAGTGCTGGTCGGAATTTTTGCAGCTACACCCAATCTGAGTATGCACAGTATCAAATTTGACCCCCAATTTTTTATCTATTTTATTTACGAAAATGAAAATTTTTGGCACCAAAAATTTTTATTCAAGTCAAACTATTTTTTAACAGGGGCACTTTTCAAAAATTTGTGATGACTGATTGAGTTTTGCAATTTTTTTTTCAAAAATTGCTCTGGATGAGCCCCAATTATTTTTGTCATGATAGATTTTGCATAGCTGAGAACAAATCTGCTATTGGAATTTTGGTTGGTCAATTAGCAAAGGAATTAAAAACAATTTAAAAAATTTAAAATTTTTAAAAAATTTTGAGTATATAAAAAAATTTGGTCGACATGTGCTGAAAAAAGCAAATATATATATATATCTGGATCATACTATCCTTGCGAGACCCGTTTTGCAAAAGGAGATGATACAGGCACTGTTAGGCCCGATTTTTCAAAAATGGGCATAAATGAAGGGGCAGGTAATACCGCCGATGTGTGTAGCGGAAAAAATAGCCCAAAATGAGACAAATCTCGCTGCGCAAGCGCCATGCCGCTAGCTTGATTCGTATCATTACCCTCTATATGATACAGCCGGGAAGCATGAACCGGCAACATCGCAAAAATCGAGACTAGTGGTCCTATTTTAGCGTTGCGTTATATGACGCGCGCGATATTTTTCCTTATATCTCAAAATTTTGAGTGAGCACATAGGTGTTTGAGACATGAAAAATTATCTACTTTTCACGGGCTACAACTTGGTGTTTGTTCCAAAGCTCTAACCTCACCTGATCAAAAGTTATAAAAGTTTGAAACTCAAAAAATTTCATGTTCGACTTTTCAAATTGAAATTACTCAAAATTTTGAGTGAGCACATAGGTGTTTGAGACATGAAAAATGATCTACTCTTCACTGGCTACAACCACGTTTTTGTCCCAAAGCTCTAGCTCAAACCGATCAAAAGTTGCGAAAGCTCGAACTTTGAGCTTTTACAACTTTTGAATGAAATGAGGTATTGTAATGGACTTGGTAAAAGACAAACATTTTATAAATATCCGTTTCTCTCTCTACTCTAGACACACTTTAAAAATCTACGTTCAACCAAAAGCATTAGAAATTTGTTTATATGTGTCTCCTAGGTAACGAATGATCTCGTGAACCTGTAGACTGCATACAGTAATTGACCCAGTTTCTTTTTTCCTTCACCCGACAAGTGCCTATCTTTCCCTTGTAAATAAGTAAGGAAGTAGAAAGTATTTTTAGGTGTTGTCGAATGGCAAAAGATTCTCTAGAAATACCAATTAGCCTGTTTTGTTACAAAAATTAAATACCTAAGCCATTTGTGGGTGTGAGGAGTTTTCCTTATGACATCTGGGGTACTCTTATGGAATAAAAAATTTGTTGGACGTGTATAATCATCTTCAAGTTATGGGTACTTATAGGTGACTGAAATTAGTCAAAATCGTCTACATACAATAATCATATTTCAGCACTTGAAGTGGCATTTCAACGACTGAATCTTAATGGAACAAAATAATAACACAGGTCGACAAAAGAAAAAAAATGTTCTGTTTCTGGGTTCTCATGCCGAAATTCTGTTTCTAGACATCAAAATACGTCACCTTGCTCAATCCAGGCTTCCAAAGTTTGCTTTGAGGGTAGGGGGGCAAAAAAACTGATTTTTCGAGGTCAATAAGCCTGAGCATTACGAAAAAAAAAATTTGAAAAAATTTTTTTTGGACTAATCTTATAGAAAATTTTACGACGAATCCAATGCCGCAAACCGCAGACCTTCATCTCTTTTAGAAAAAAAATTACGGCCCATTCTTTCCAAAATTTTGTGAAAAAAATTACATTTTTTGGGTCTTTTTTCGCAAAAAAGTGAAATTTGAGAGAAAAGTAAGGGTTTCAAGGTCAAAATGATCATGGTAAGAGTTGTAGAAAATTTCACGGCGAATCGAATGCCGCAAACTGCAGACCTCTATCTCTTTTAGAAAAAAAGTTACAACTCATTCTTTCCGATATAAAATCACATTTTTTGTGCCTTTCTTGCGAAAAATGAATGCGATTTTTCATAGAATTTTGGAAAGAATGAGCTGTAACTTTTTTTCTAAAAGAGATAGAGGTCTGCGGTTTATGGCATTCGATTCGCCGTGAAATTTCCTAAAACTCTTACCATGGTCATTATGACCTTGAAACCCTTGAGAAAAAAAGCCCCAAAAAATGTGATTTTTTCACAAAATTTTGGAAAGAATGGGCTGTAACTTTTTTTCCAAAAGAGATGGAGGTCTGCGGTTTGCGGCATTCAATTCGCCGTAAAATTTTCCATAAGATTAGTCTGAAAAATTTTTTTTCAATTTTTTTGTAATGCTCGGGCTTATTGACCTCGAAAAATCAGTTTTTCCGGCCTCCCACCCCCAAAGCAAACTTTGATCAAAAAATATTTTTTCCTTATTAGTTACATAAAGCAACCCAAATTTTGACAATTAGAACCCAAAAACAAAAATCGTGTCGACCGGTGTCAAACAAATGAAAAAAAAACCATATTCGAATCTCTTTTTACATTTCACTTTCTTTTTCTTTTCTAATAGCAAAGCCAGTTGAATTTGGCAATTATGTTGATACTTATTCAAAGAGCCAGCCGTCTGGATTTACAGATCCGGAGTCCGTCATATGGTAGGGAAGGCGCCCCCATAAGGCAACCTTATCGGTCTACATGCAGGTAGACCGCGGTCTGCCTACAGGTAGACCAGTGGTAGACCGCGTAATTGCCTAAATACCACCTTTGGGACGTTATTTCATGGGGAGGTGACTGGTGAAGGTGTTATTCGCGATCTACAAGAGGTAGACCGGAGGTTGCTTCTGCTTTTTTGTGGCTAATTCTTCATCAATAATAATTTTTATTTCAAAGGCTGAAAAATGATTCAATTAAAAGGCAACCATCCGGTATACTGCGGATGGATCGCGAACCAAGGGCTAAAAATAGTTCTACTTCTATGTTCTATCAGCCTTTGACTCGCGATCTACATGAGGTAGACCGGAGGTTGCCTCTTGTCTCTGCTTTTTTGTGGATAATTCTTCATTAATACGTAACAATTTTTTCTCAAAGACCAAAAAATGATTTAATTAAAAGGCAACCATCCGGTCTACGGGGTAGATCGCGAACTAAAGACTAATTAAACTGTCCTTAGCGTTTGATTTGCGATCTACCACGGTGGTAGACGTAGACCGGATGATTACCTCTAATTAAATCATTTTTCGGCCTTTGAAATTTGAAAAAAATAATTACGTAGGTACCTATTAATGAAGAATAATTGTCCCCAAATTTTCAGAAGGAACCTCCGGTCCCGGTCTACCTCACGTAGATCGAGAGTCAAAGGCTAATTGAACTATTTTTAGCCCTTGGCTCGCGATCCGCCCGCAGTAGACCGCCTTTTAATTAAATAATTTTTCAGCCTTTAAAAAAAATTATCACGTATTAATGAAAAATTAGCCACAAAAAAGCAAAGGCAACCTCCGGTCTACCTCATGTAGATCGCGAGTCAAAGGCTGATTGAACTGCTTTTAGCAATTAGCTGTAATAGCTTGCGATCCACCCGTTGTAGATTGTAGACCGGATGGTTGCCTCGAAAAAAATTATTATGTATGTATTAGTATTAATGAAGAATTAGCCACTAAAAAGCAGAAGCAAGAAGCAACCTCCGGTCTACCTCATGTAGATCGCGAGTCAAAGGCTAATTAATCCATACTGCCTTCGACCTTTGGCTTGGCTCGCGATCTACCCTTAGTAGACCAGATGGTTGCCTGCAATTAAATAGTTTTTTTGGCCTTTGAAAAAAAATTCGATCATTTCGATCAAGTTGAAAATATCTCTCTTCATGAAAAAATCAAAAAATGCACCTCCCCATTAAAAACGTTGACATTATGGTAAAAATATGAAAATTACAATGTAGACCGCGATCTACCTATAGGTAGACCGATAAGGTTGCCTCTATGGGGGCGCCTTCCCTACCATATGACGGACTCTACAGATCCTCGTATACCTGTTCATTACCCTCTATATGATACAGCCGGGAAGCATGAACCGGCAACATCGCAAAAATCGAGACTAGTGGTCCTATTTTAGCGTTGCGTTATATGACGCGCGCGATATTTTTCCTTATATCTCAAAATTTTGAGTGAGCACATAGGTGTTTGAGGCATGAAAAGTTATCTACTTTTCACGGGCTACAACGTGGTTTTTGTTCCAAAGCTCTATCCTCAACCGATCAAAAGTTATAAAAGTTTGAAGCTTAAAAAATTTCATGTTCGACTTTTCAAATTGAAATTACTCAAAATTTTGAGTGAGCACATAGGTGTTTGAGACATGGAAAATGATCTACTCTTCACTGGCTACAACCACGTTTTTATCCCAAAGCTCTAGCTCAAACCGATCAAAAGTTGCGAAAGCTCGAACTTTGAGCTTTTACAACTTTTGATCGGTTTGAGCTAGAGCTTTGGGACAAAAACGTGGTTGTAGCCAGTGAAGAGTAGATCATTTTCCATGTCTCAAACACCTATGTGCTCACTCAAAATTTTGAGTAATTTCAATTTGAAAAGTCGAACATGAAATTTTTTAAGCTTCAAACTTTTATAACTTTTGATCGGTTGAGGATAGAGCTTTGGAACAAAGACCACGTTGTAGCCCGTGAAAAGTAGATAACTTTTCATGCCTCAAACACCTATGTGCTCACTCAAAATTTTGAGATATAAGGAAAAATATCGCGCGCGCCATATAACACAACGCTAAAATAGGACTACTACTGCTGCGTTGCCGGTCCGTGCTTCCCGGCTGTTTCATATAGAGGGTAATGACCTGTTCCAATAAACTAGTTTTTCACTGAAATTGATAGGAACGATTTCGCCCAGCCGTTTTACCGCGATCCCACTTACTATGGCAAACTTATTTCGAATATCTCCTAAACTTTTTCAACTTTTGAAAATATTTTTTTCGCAGAATCATTTATACAAAACATAAAATTGCCGGACTTTTGAGACTTTTTCCAAATTCCCCCTTTCCTTAAGGGGGGCTAAAGTCAAATTTAAAAATTCTTCTCAAAGATTTCCCTCCCAATCCCCCTCTAAAAAATAAAAAAAAGGAAAAAAAAAAAAAAGTCCGGCAAATTTTTTTGTGGATTACCTTTTCGATTTAAAAAAAAAATTAAGAAAATCGACTAATTATTACCCGAGATATTTCGACGCTAAGTAGTACATCTCAAGCAACGAAATCGCCGTCTGACGCAACTGTGGAGCGTACCCTTAAGATAAAAAAATCGATTTTTTTCGATTGCTATCAAATAAAAGTATTGAGTATTTTAGAGTACGTAATTGAAAGTTCAGATTTCGGAGTAATATACATTTTTTTCTTTCATTATAAAAATTTTAATCGTAAACGTAAATACTATAAGAAATTACAAGAAAAAATAAGGTTAGGGGTCAAATTTCAGATAAGTTAATAATCAATGACCTTTCAGTCAAAATTATTGATTTTTTTCTAATGAATTTGGACCTGATTGAGAATCCAATGATTTCTGGCTGAAAGATTGATGAAAAATCATCAATAAAAATCTGATTAATTTTACGCTTTAATTTAATTTTCAGATTTTCAATCCTAAATATGCGGACAATTCGGACAATTAATAACTTATTCTGGAAAATGGATGAAACAGCTCCAGAAATGTCCACTAAAAAGATTAAAATACTGCCCGAGCGAAGAGAGGGGAATTTTTTTTTGAAAAATACTGTTTGATAAGAGCAAACTGCACTTTAATCACGTTTCTGTAATAAAGTAATCTCTCTTAACTAATGTTAATATTTTTGCAATAAACTTTGTTATTAGGAACGAAAAAGCAAAACAAAACCACGAAGCAAAAAAAACACAAAAATGTTAGGGTTGAGAGCTTTTTTGAGAGGAGATGAGTAACCAGGAGTATCAGAAGGATTTTCGGGAGAGAGGGCCAAAAAAGGAGCCTTCTTTCGCATTGCTGCCTCAAATAGTCCGCTAAAGTGTGAATTTGTTCATACCCGAGCGAAGCTTAGAAAAAATTGGGTATTTAGGTGGTTGAAAAACACTATAGCTGCAATTATGCCGAATCAATTATTTGAATAAAAATACGAAATGAATGACCTGGGAATTGCAGGGATGCCAATGTTTTATGCCACTGGCAGCGCACACTGCACGTGCACACATAAATATTTTTGATCAAAATAACTTACATTAATGCGAACTGAATCTTGAAGAAATTCTGTTTGGCGTAGACATTTTCTTTTATATAACTGCGCAATTTTCTTGAGTTCGCTTCGATATTATTTACAAAATTTGGGGAAAAAGAAAAAGGAAATTTTCCTCAGCCAAATGTCCCCCAAGGGAGGACTCTGGAACCCCCTATCACATGAAAGTTGCCATTAACTTAGTCGACTCCCTCAAAGGTTTCATTAAACTACCATAAAAAGTAAAAAAAAATAAATCACACCATTTTCAAGGGCATAAAAAACACATTTTAAAAAAATCAAAATTAAACAGAAAGGGAAAAATTTCAAATTTTGTTTTTCTTTTAATATGTTTTAAAAGGAAAATGGGGTAATTTGTACATCGAGAGAATTTCAAAACGTGTTTTGAAAAATTTTAAATTTAAATAAATGACCCCGGCTAGCGTGCTAGAAAACCCCCGAGGGGCCCATTAAAATAGAGTTTGGTTTTTAAGTAAGGTACTTATTCAAATTCTTTTCTTTTTTGCTTTTGATTATGATTTTCCCTTTCACTTTTCAAATTGCACTGTTACCCATTCATTTTTCATTTTTATTTTTCTCAATACATACTATGAAAGTTTAGCATTACTCCCGCTCCCCAGCATACAAAAGTAAGCCATTCTATAGTATACTTTTCCATATGAGTGTGATGAGCACTACACTCACTCACTGACTTTATGAAATATTGTTTTTAATTTAAAAAATAGATGTAATTTTGTGTGCTGGAGCGATTCTTAAAATTTCTTTGTGTGTATTAAGAAAAATATCTTATAATGTAGGAGGTAAGAGTGAACATTTCTTATATCTTGTGTTATATACTATTTCCATTTACTTTTCATTTTTGTTTTTTGTTTCTGCTTTTTTCTTTTGTTTTAGCAATTTTATTTTCTGTTAGCTTTTTATTCTTCTTAATGCATACAGCTAGTGCAATGAAAAGTACTACTTTCCATCGCACTACACACACACACACTCTATGAAATCATAGTTTTTGATTGCAGAAAAAAGAAATAGATGTAGGTAATTTTGTGGGCTGAAGAAATTATTAAAATAGGTAAGCGTTGACTTCACTCACCTTTCCCCCTCAATTTTTTTCCAAAATTCTGTTTCACCCTGACAAGAAATTTTTTCACCCTTTCCCGGGAAAATTTTGGGGAGTAATATAATATACCATTATTTTTTTCTCTTTTTTTCTTTTTTTTTTTC
>JAVBJF010001684.1:0-10390 GCA_033439095.1 Pseudococcus viburni
TGGCGATTCTTTTCAATGTTGGAGCTTTGTAACTCCTTTAATTTTGAATTAAATCAAAATATGAAAATAACCTATTTTATTTGAAATTTCATGGCCTACAAAAAATAATAAGTTATATTCATTTTTTAATAAAATTGAAAATTGAAAGAATTACAAAGGATTAAAGTTGAAAAAAAAACTAATCATTTCCAATTTTACAAAAAATGAAGTGAATAAAGTTGTAATTTTATATAATACGATTTTGTAGCAACGTTTGCAAAAAATTGAGTTTGTTACCTATTCAAAAAAAAATTCTCTTAGAAATTATTCGAACTTTTATTTTATTAATTATTAGACTAGAGAATTTTTTTAGAAAACAACGAGCAATCCAATAATTACGCAAAAATGCGCCAATATTTTTAATGGGAATGACAGTTTCCATATTTGGAAATTAATTTTAGAATATCGTCCAATATTTTGAAGCGGTAGAAAATAAACCTATCGGATTTGCCCTGAACATAAAATATAAAGCTTTTCATTATTCGGGACTGACACGGAAACGTAAAAATGGACGTAGCGGCGTTAGTGGAGTGAAGAGGGGCCAACTTGAAAACGGTGTAGAAAATAATTTTTACATAGCGTTTATATGGGAACGTTCTATTATTTTACAAATTTCTCCAGAACGGTGGCAGATGCGTAATTTTTTGTAAGAACTGAATTTAAAGTAAATTAAATTATCTTTAAATGCTATTCAAACAAAAAATTACACAAATGTCTCGTTTTCGAGAAATTTTGTAAAAACAAAACGTTCCTGTACAAACCTTATGGTAACGATTTCTTCTACACCGTTTTCAAACGAGCGCACACTAGCGCTACCTGGACGGATGTCAGTCCCGAATGAGGAATACTAGAGTTAGGCATTTTCACAATTGGATTAGGCTATGAAAAATTCCGTGTTATTCTCAAAAGCTACTTTTTTAAAATTTTGTACGTTTTGTAAAATTGGCCCATAAATGACTCGAATCCATTTGCATATCCCCAGCCCCAACCACTTGGTATTTGTCCCCAGGGAAGCATAAACGAAAAAAAGGTGTGCACAATGGAACACAAACGATTGACACTAATTTTCCCCCTCCCATCATATTGGCTGGGCTAAACGTCTCCAGCCCCGTCCTAAACTTTTTTTAAAACAGGGGACGAAGGATGAGCACAAACGAAAAAAATTTGTGGACAATGGAACACAAACGAAGCACAATCAATTGACACTACTTTCACAGATATGATTTGATGGAATTTGATGTACCTAATTTGATAAAATTAAATTGGGACATTTCTGAGATCTGATCAGATCTAAAAAAAAAATCATCAGGTAAGTGGCGTAGGAAACGAGATCTATGCAAAATTTTAAGGAGGGGATGCACACTTTATACCAGTGATGTGGAAACGCGAAAAAAAATTTCCGTTTCTGGGAACGTTTCTAGTTTCAAGCACAACGTTTCCGTTCCTGGGAACGTTTCCGTTTCTGAGTGCAGCGTTTCCGTTTCCGTTCCCGTTCCCGTTTCCGGAAACATGTTCCGTTTCCAGAAACGCGTTTCTAGAAAAACTTGTCAAAAATTTTTAAACATTAAAATCACAAAAAAAACGAATATTTTAAAAATTATAATTGAAGAATATTCAATATTTTTGACATTTCGACACCAATTGAGATCAAAATTTTTCTCAGCGCCTAGTTGAAAAATAAAAAAACACAGGTAATAGTCCAGGCAAATAAGAGAAAAAATGTACCAAACCCCCCAAAATTAAAGCCTGATTTTTTTTCGCGTTTTACGTTTGTAATGGTCCACTACACAACATACTAAAATGGACACCCCCACAACCCTCCGCTACCCTCAGGGGAGGGGTAAACGTCAGCTGAAAACTGGTTTTTCGTGAATATCTCCTCAAATAAGCCTCCCATTAGACATCAATAAGATATGAAATAAGATGTATACCACAATGTCTGATCCACATCTTACAGACATCCATTTTTAGATCAGTAACTTGTTCATATTTTCATATCTTATTGATATCTAATAGTCTACATCTTATAGACATCCTGTTTTAGACCATTAACTTGTTTATTTTTTCATCAAGTTAATGGTCTAAAACAGGATGTCTATAAGATGTAGACTATTAGATATCAATAAGATATGAAAAAAATTAGCATTATCCTTCATCTAAAATAGATATTCATTCGATGTGACATTGACATCTTAAAATATGTCGGGTAGATATCTAAATTCGATAGGTAACTACTCATCGATTTCTCACATCTATACAATGTCTGGTAGACATCAAACAGCAGATTCAGAAATAAATCTTAAACCATATGTTTATACGATGTGTGTCAGACATCGTGTTTAATGTCCGAAGATTCATCAAATTTCAAATATCAAAACAACATCTACAATATCACTTTTAGATTTAGATGAAGTAGATGAAGTTGACTTGCTATAGATATCTATACGACTTTCTGTGCTGCTAGGGATTGTAAAGAGAAGAGAAGGTAAGCGAAAATTTTCCAAAAACTTGGGGTTTTCAATTTTTGAGGGCTGAACGGCTTATTTAAAGCAAAGAACATCGAAAGCAATTAGGAAAAAATCGCTGTATTTACAAGTTTTTTCAACAGTCATAAAATCACAAAAAAAATTCTAAACAGACTGGGTCAGGCTGGGTATACTCTATATAACCTAGAACGATTTTTATTGAGCAATATTTTAACACCTACCCCTCCCATGACCCCCATAACAACGTAAGAACATTTTTTAACGTAGCTCGTACGCAAAAAACTTCATCACCGTGTACGGTGGCGGGGTAGCATCGAACGCGCTCGGGCATCGCGTCCTCAACTTTGAGTGCCGGGCGGCACAGGTTAACCTCAACTCAGAGAAGTGAAATTTTGGGAATAATTTTTTTTCATACAAATGAAAATTTTTGGAGTGTGAGCATTTTTGAAAACAAAAATTTCGATTTCATTGTCACCCTATATTTGTTTCCAAAATATATACCTAAGTGGCGTAGGAAACGAGATCTATGTAAAATTTAAAGGAAGAGATACACAAGATCTCGGTTTATACACTTGCGCTCAAATACATAATTTGGGAGTATGCGCAAGGTCAGTGGCAACATTCAGACACCGAACGGCACAGCGCAGCGCGGCATTGTATGAGCTAGCTATAATAAAATTTAATTTAAATTTATTACAGCGTTTTGTTTCGATTTTTTTTAAAATTTTATTTCGTTTTATCTACTATTACGTAACGGATCTATTCTGCTTTGGGCCTGAAACCCGGTATTTTTGGCGTTCAAGGACGAATTACGAGTGCCAACTGCCAACTTAGGTATTAGGTAGGTATAGCGGATCACAGTTCGAAATGTATTGAGAAATACGTTCCTCTTAATATTACAATGAAAACATGTATTACGCACGATCTAAATGATCAAATATCGCGTATAATTTCTCAAATTCTTTTATAATTTCCTGTTCAAAATTTTTTTGATACTCAAATCTATAAGCTTTTTAAAGAAAATTTTCATTTTCATTTTCATTTTTTTTTTTTAACATGAATATCATACAAGTGTTAGTGTGGTCGATTATACTCGCGATTTTGGCCAGTTTTATTCACAAGCGTATAAACAAACGATTATATCAATTACTCGGACAGTTTCCTTCATATAAAAGCTATCCTTTGATTGGAAATGCATACCAGTTGTTGGGTTCCACAGAAGGTATGTAATGCTACGATCTACGTATACTTGAAATATTATGGCTACCTTCCTCTCCATTTCACAGGTTTTCTGGAGAAATTTGAAAAACTTTTACAGCCGTATGATCGTCTCGTATACTGGGTGGGCCCTATATCACTGATATTTCTCAAAAAATACGACGACATCGCGGTAAGTTTGTCATTTTCCGTAATTTCATTAGGTAGGTACTCTTATTTTTATATTAATTCGAATAGGTATATTCTTGAACAGACAGTATTAAATCAGTGCCAAGATCGTGACACATTTGAACTCGTAGATAAATGGATAGGTATAGGGCTACTGACTGCTCGATGTAAGATAGCAAGATACTTAACAAATGCCAAAGTACATAAGTATGTAGTTATCCCAATTTTAAACATTTCCTCATTTTGTGATCCGAAAATTTGTAGACGAAGAATGGAAAAAATCCAGAAAAATAGTAGCCCCAGGGTTCACTTCGAATATGCTATCGAAATACAACGATGTATTCAATAAAGGCGCTTCGAATTTCGTCCAAAATTTGAGACTAGTTGCGAATACCGGAGAACAAATAGATGTTCTGGATTGTGTGATGAAAGCGAATCTAGATGCTGTTGTAGGTAAGACTGATTTAAATTGAAAATAATTTGATCAGATTTCTGAATCTACTTTCCAATTATTTTTTCCGAAAATGTTATTTCGACGGTCCAAGTCCAAATTTGTTTCAAGTTCAAAGTTTTTCGACTCTAAATTTTTCCAATTTATTTTACCTATGCTAAATTTGTTTCAAAATTGTAGGTATCGGTATCAAATTTTAACATTTTTCCGAGAGCAAATTTTTTCAATTTAAATCTTCCAAGTTTTCCAACCTTGATTTTTTTTAAATTTTCAACTATCATTTTTTTTTTAAATTCCTTCTGATTATTTATTGAGTAAGTATCTAGTTGAAGAACATGAGTTGAAAAAATGTTGTTAAAAAATTCAAAAGGGGAGAAAATTTTCAGAAATTTTCAATTTAAAAAATTTTAATTTGAAAATAATTGATGAAAATTTTTTAATAATAGAAAGAGAATTTCGAGTTGGAAAAAATGTTAAAAGATAAAGAATTGAAAAAATTTGAAGAAATGAAAGTCTGAAAAATGTTACTTACTTAGATGCTAAAACTTTTTCCAATTTTAAAATTTTTCCAGAGGCAAAAGTTTTGAATTGAAATTTTCTCAAATGATTTTTTATTTTTTAGGTAAATATTTTTAAAAATTTCTTCCAACTTGAAAAATTTTTCAAATAATTTTAAAATTCTTTCTCAAATTTTTCAACATTGAATTTAAAAATTTTCAAAATAACGTTTTTTAAATTTATTCTCCACGTAACTAAATAAACGGAGGATGTAAAATTTTAAAATTGGGTACCATTTTGAAAAAATTCAAAATTAAAGAAATTTAATGAACATATTATAGATTCTCCATTACTTTTTTATTTCTTTTCTGATGACTTTTTTGTATTTTTCGTGACCCCACCCGATGAAAATTTTTTAGATCTGATTAGATCTCAAAAATGTCCCAATCTAAATTTTATCAAATCACATCAAATCACATCAAATCATATCTAATCGTATCAAATCATATAGGTATATTCAGTTTGATGTAATCTGATCAAATTAGATCTGATTTTATCAAATCACATCTGGAAAAACCAGATGTAATTAGATATAATTTGATTAGGACATTTTTGAGATACAATTTTATCAAAACAGATCAAATTTGATATAATTCTAAATAAATCAGATATGATTTGATATGATTTGATATGATTTGATATGATTTGATCTAAAATTTTTCCATCGGGCTGTTTATCAGAAAAAAACCATTATGCAAAAATCGAAAAAATTGACGATTCTCCGCAATCTTCAAAAATAAAGAATAAAATTATTGAAAATTTTTTGAACTTTTTTATGAAAATTCACGACTATTTCACGAATTTCTGCCACCAGCATAAAACTTGCCGAAGTAGGGCCAATTTTGATGTCCAGAAATGTTTTCTCAGTTGAAAGTGAATAAAATCATGGAAATGTTTTTAAAATTATTTGAAAATTTAATAAATTCAAGCTATGAGAATTTTCCAAATTTCGAGTTTCAAAGTAAGGTCAAAACTAACTCCGATTGGACAATTTGAAAATCATCAGGAACCAAAATTCATAAGTTTCGGATTCGAGCTATTTCAATAAATTGAAACGAATTGAGAAAAGTAGAGAATAGATATCTATCAAAACGTGTACTATATATTTATGCAATACTGAACTTGCATTCTTATACACATGCACAGAAATTACGATGGGTGTTACAATTCAAAATTGTGGTAAACAAGGAGACGATTTTTGTAACGCATTGCACGAGTAAGTTTGATAATCGATCATTCGAAGAGCATGGACATATTTACTTGAGAATCGGAAACGTCAAGGTAAAATCAATTCTATATGTATTGGACGTTATAGATGCTTGAAGCACGCCTTGAGACGGTTTCAATGGCCATGGCTGTTGTACCATTGCATTGACAAGATTTATTTAAAATTTACTGGAAAATTCAAAGCCATACATCAACTTCAGAATATTCCCACCGAAGTAAATCACTCTTTTTTGTTTTCTATTTTTCAATATTAGGTAGGTACGTTGAAAATTTTGCGAAATTTCCATTTTTAATTTGAACCATTAAAAAATTAATCGATTTAAATTGAAAAAAATTGTAGATTTTATAAAATAAATTCGAGTAGAAATTTTCTTTATGGTCAAGAAGTTTCATATTTATATGTAGAAATTTTCTATAGACCTCACTTTTTATAGGCATTGAGAGAAAAACAGAAAAATAGCCATAATCTTCATCAAGTTAACCATAATGACCAGGTTAACGGTAAATAAGATATACTGAATCTAATATGATCTGACGTGAGGCGTACTTACGACTTATACATTTTATTTATTGCTACAGTTGATTCGTCCAAAACAATAGTCGATTTATTCATCAAAAGTCATTTAAAAGGAGATGACTGCAGCGATACACGAATGAGAGACGAAATATTACAAATCATCGCAGCGGTAAGCACAATAAATCTGGATACATTGCAATTTGCAACGTACTAAGTACACTGAGAAAAATGGAGAATGAAAAATGAATAGAAAGTGTTGCAAAAAATTATAAATTTTATTCAAAAAAAATAAATTTTATCCAAAAAAAATAAATTTTATTCAAAAATAATAAATTTTATCAAAAAAAAATAAAGTTTATCCAAAAAAAATAATAACGGGGCACCATTCGCAAAATTAGCAATTTTTATCAAAAAAAATAATAAAATTTATTACGAAATTTGGTAAAGTTTATTGCATAGAAAATTTTGCGATAAATATTATTATTTTTTGAATAAATTCTACTAGTTTTGTGAATGGTGCCTTTTTATTATTAGGTTTAATAAAATTTATTTTTTATTTTTTTGAGTGTACCTAAGTATTTAGAGCCTCAGTACTAACTCAGGCGACATTTCTCGTTTCATTTTCCATAAAAAGGGAGTAGAAACATCTGCATTGATCCTGAGTGGTGTAATGTTAATGTTGGCTATGAATCAAGACGTTCAGGTATTTGTTTCGACATCAGTAATTTGACACACAAATTGAATAGTGATACTCCCTTCAGCAATCTTAATAATTTCGTCTTAAATTACTGCAGCAAAAAGTATACGAAGAGATTGCACAATTTATGGCAGACAATGACACCGTTTCTGAGAGTCATTTGGCAAATGACTTGGAATACTTGGAACAATGTGTGAAAGAAACAATGAGAATGTTTGCTCCAGTGGCAGGTACCAGCAGACGTACCCATAAAGAAATTGTATTAAAAGGTGAATATTTTTCAAAATCGACAGCATTTGCAAGAAATCCTGTACGGTGCCATTCATTTACCTACTTATACTCCCTCCTCCGTTTGAATTTCGAGAAAAAAATGTTTTGGACATCATGTAAATATGACCGAAAATCAAAAACTGTTGGAGCCCGATTTTCCATTTATATTCTTTGAAAAACAGAAAGCACCGAACAGCATTTTTTGAATACTGCATCTTTATATTTGTTGTTAATAATACCTAATTCCTCTACACAGACAATACGATAGTCCCAAAAAATGTGATTGTCATTTCCCTCCTACATTTCACGAATTACGATCCAGATTTGTACAAAGATCCGGAGAAGTGGGATCCGGAACATTTTAGCAAAGAGGCTATCAACCAACGGCCTAAAACTAGTCAGCTGTTTTTCGGATATGGGCCTAGATCTTGCATAGGTGAGCTAAATAAAAAAATCTACGCAATTTTACACGTTACAATTGAAACGTCCGTTTAAAAAACAACCATATGTAGTCCAGAATCTGTGTATGAGAAAGGGGACATAGGTGTATCGAAAAAAAGGTTGCACCTGGTTCCCTTTTCTCATATACAGATTCTGGACTATGGTTGTTTTTTAAACGGACGCTTCAATTGTATGTATGTATAAATAGATACCTACCTACAATTAAAATTTTTACTCGGTGATATCAATTCACGTATTTTCACTCAACCAGGTGCCAAATATGCGATGATGTCCCTCAAAGTTCAAATTGCTCACATTTTGCATAATTATCAATTATCAACCAGTGTAAAGGTATTTACAAAACAGCATTTGAAAATGGATGTCAGCATCAGAAGTAAAATCGGCTACCCTATCAAATTTACAAGCAGGCGGAAGGGCCAAACATGAAAATACCTAATTGAGAATTCTGTAACTGCGGCTTATTTTTTAAATTAAATTTAGGATAATTAACGATTGAGATGATGTACCCCTGTGGATCAATTTTTTTCAATTACATATAGATTAAGTATTGGTTCATTTCTTTCTCCTTTCATAATTTCTAACCAAGACCCATTTCAGTTCCTACCACTCAAATTTCTTCGAACAAGATTTTCTAAAGAAAAAGAGGAAGAGACAAAACTTGAAAGTGACTGTCGCAATGGTATCACTCCAATTTCCCGCAAGCAATTCCTCACGGGAAATTTCCCACCGGGATAATTTCTCGCGGTTGAATTTTGTACACCCAGGGAACAATTGTCAGGCATGAGCAGGCCAGAAAAATGGCCGCGATTGAGCAGGTATGATTATACCTGATCAGGCATGAGCAGGTCAATAAAATAAAGGTTTTCGAATATATTTTCATGTGCTGTCATGAATGACCAGGTATAGCCAGGTATGATCAGGCTTAATCAGGCATGATCATGAAAAAGCCAAATTTTATTCATGCATAATTTTTCCTAAAATTTGGCTTTTTCATGATCATGTCAGATTAAGCCTGATCATACCTGGCTATACCTGATCATTCATGACAGCACATGAAAATATATTCGAAAACCTCTATTTTATTGACCTGCTCATGCCTGATCATACCTGCTCAATCGCGGCAATTTTCTTGCCTGCTCAGGCCTGACGATTTTTCCCTGGGAAAACACTACTTTATTGCACATTCAATTTGAGGCTTTCTAAAATTTTCGCCCTCGCTTCGCTCGGGCCTAATCCATCTCCCTATTCTTTATGTTGAAATTATAAAATTTTATTGATGTAAAATATTTACCTTGGAATTTCACGATTTTTTTTTCATAATTTTGGAGTGCTCGAAACAAACCTAATGATATTAAATTTATTCAGATTTTTTATCTCAAAAAGGGTTTTATAGTAATGGGGTGTAGATTTAAAAAAAAGTATTTTTGATAGTAATTGAGAGCCGCAAAAAAACGAGGAAGGATGCAAAGAAAAGAGAAGGTGGCTAGAAAAATTTAGGGGGTGGGGCCGTTGTAGGTATGAGCTCGTTAATAAAATTTAATTTAAATTTATTCCAGCGTTTTTTTTAATTATTTTTTAAAAATTTGATCTCGTATTAACTACTATTGCGTACTAGATCTACTCTGCTTTTGGCCGTGAAAACCGGTATTTTTGGTGTTCAATGACAAATTACGAGTGCCAACTGCCAACTTAGGTAGATATAGCGGATCACCTTTCGAAATGTATTGGTAAAATACGGTTCCTCTTAATATTACAATAAAAACGTATTGCGCACAATGTATTTGATCAAATATCGCGTATAATTTCTCATAGTCAGCTTCTTTTCTAATTTCCTGTTCAAGAATTTTTTTTATTGATTTTCGCAATTGTTTGCAACAAGGTGATTTTTTGGTACCGAAATCAGTAAGCTTTTTCACGAAAAATTTTCATTTTCATTTTTTTTTAAACATGAATATCATACAAATGTTAGTGTGGTCGATAATAATCGCGATTTTGGCCTGTTTTATTCACAAGAGTAGAAACAAACGGTTATATCAATTACTCGGACAGTTTCCTTCATATAAAAGCTATCCTTTGATTGGAAATACATACCTGTTGTTGGGTTCCTTAGAAAGTATGTAATTCTACGATCTACGTATACTTGAAATATTATGGCTACCTTTCCTCTTGATTTCACAGGTTTTCTGGAGAGATTGGAACAACTTTTACAGCCGTATGATCGTCTCGTATACTGGATGGGCCCTATTTCAATGATAATTCTTAAAAAATACGACGATATCGCGGAATGTTTTTGGGCC
>JAVBJF010001685.1:0-10368 GCA_033439095.1 Pseudococcus viburni
AAACATTTTTTTTTAGTATGGGTCCACTGTACGTATTTCAGCTGTCGTTTTTTGCGTGGCGCGAGAATATTCGCGCATATTCTCACGTGCGCGCAAGCAAAAAGACTGAGGCACATATTCCAGATCAACCCTTAACGTTAAGGATAACTTAAGTAGACAAAACAGGTACCTTAAGTTCTCCTTAACCAATCACGATCTACGAATTCATGTTTTATCTGTGGAATCTTAAGTTAAGGATTCCTTAATTGTTCTGGAATATGGGCCTGAAATGATTCGCGCGGTCCGGATGCCCATTGACTTTACATACATGGACTGAGCCTGGCAATGCTTCTTATCACGGTTCTCCGCGCAAACATTATTCTAAGGTCCAAATCGGGATTCTTTTTTTTAACATTTCCCATCATTATTTTTATTCGGTAAACATTTAAAACAATGCATTAACCCAATAACTTTCGAATAAATCATACATTTTTTTGATTAGGATTGTAATAACTGCACAATAAAAGTGTAATGTCTAAGGTCCAAATCGGGATGCATAAGAACGTATGTAAATAATCTTGTCGGCAGGATTAGCATTGCCAGGCTCAAGGTGCGTTTATACTCGCTGTAATAGTCCGTAATCTTTATCTGTAAAAAGTAAAAAGTACACGATTTTATGGGCTAGTTTATACTGACTGTAAAACGTTACGGTTTCATACAGAATTCTTATGGAAAAGTAAAAAATTTTTTACTTTTCTGTAATTTATAAAAGATAAATATTTTTTTCTGTGCTGTTGATGTTTGTTATCAGTTGATGAGATGAAATTATATCCGAAGTGTATTGTTTTTTCAAGTTGAACTTTATTTGGCGTATTATAATTATTTTTTGGAATATGAAATGAATAATAATTGAATACTGTATGCATTAGGGGAACCGCTGGTTTAGCAATATGCTTCAAAATTCTTAGATAAGTATTCATTTTTCTGAAATGAAATCATCAACTTGCAACTTTGAATTTAAGTTGTCTTTTTTCCTCTCTACTCAGTGGCATTTTGAGATTATTAATTCAAAATTCTAAATTTCTAATTAATTCAATACAATTTTTCAACACAAAGGTGATAAAAATCATTTCGAATATCATTATCAACATATCACGTGATTTTTTCGACCAATCAGATTCCTTGTCGTTACGGATTCTTATGGTCAGTATAAACCACCAACATTTTTTCTACAGATTTTCTATTTTTTACAGAAAAAATTACGGCCGGATACAGTGAGTATAAACGCACCTTAAGTCCATGTATGTAAAGTCAATGCGGATGCCGGACCGCGCGAATCATTTCAGTCGTTCAGCGTTCAACTCTTTTTTACGTCTTATCACCATTTGAAAGAGGGAAACTGGAGGATGATGAAATAAACAATTTCGAATTTCGTTGTCGGTTGTATTTGTATGGTCAAATTCGCACAAAATTATGAATATTAATCAATAATTTGAGCAAATTCGACCATTCAGAATACAACCGACAACGAAATTCGAAAATGTTTATTTCATCATCCTCCAGTTTCCCTCTTTCAAATGGTGATAAGACGTAAAAAAGAGTTGAACGCTGAACGACTGAAATGATTCGCGCGGTCCGGATTATGCCACGTGCGTATGCCATTCGTCGTATTTGGTTCATTAGACTAACAATCTGTTTTTATTTTCCCATATCTCGAATGGAATTAGAGCTTTATTATAATTTTAGCAATGATGTTGATCGAATTTTTAATTGTTTTCGCCACCGCGCCGGCTTCCGTTTTTATCTCATCAAATTTTGCATCACTATGTGACTACCCCGATGTGATGATTTTTCTCACGAGCGACGGTGGAAATTTTTCGCAACCTCTCGGAGTGGTCCATAGTGGCGCATTTACTACTGACATCCGTCGTTACCGATGATACCTGTACATTCGAAAAGGAAATTCACATTGTACCAAGTTTTGGATTAAATATGAATGACAGTAATAGTTTCACCTATTTGTTGAATTTTGATAAATTAAAAAATTGAGTATCATGCCAGTAGATCATGCAAATATTATAATAACGAGTAACACCATAAAAACTACTGCTGCTAACTGAATGCTTCAAATTACAAAATAATAAATAAAATTAACTGGTAGTAGAGGGTCCGGAAGATAGCTTCATTTCTACAGATTCAATTTTTCATAAATCACCAAATTCACACAAAACAGTAAAAATGAGCAAAATGAGCAAATGAAATGAAAACAAAAAAAAAGATAAGTAAATTTATTTCCTTGACATATATACAAAGATAAATACCTTTTCTCACAAATATAATAAATGTTTTTTTCATCAAAAATGAATTTAAAAAAATGTATTATAGTAATATTTTTCCAAGTCCAGCATTTCTCTTGAAAAAATGCAAGTCAGTACCTAAGGTTTTGAGTGGCCTGAGAAGTTCCTCACACATTAATCTATGACCTCCGATAGGCCTCACTCGCTCACTCCGATTCGTTTGCTCAGAGGTGAGGGCGTTTTCTCAAACTTGGAATTTTTTTCCATGTTATTCAATTTTTCAAAAAATCCCAGAAAAAAATACAAGGCACTAACTGGGGTTTTGAGTGGCCTGAGATGTTCCTAAGAAGATACTCTATCACCTCCAATAAGCCTCACCCGGGCACTCCGATTCATTTGCTCAGAGGTGAGGGCGTTTTCTCAACTTTGGAATTTTTTTCCATGTTTTTCAATTTTTCAAAAAATCCCAGAAAAAAATACAAGGCACTAACTGGGGTTTTGAGTGGCCTGAGATGTTCCTCGGACCATACTCTATCACCTCCAATAAGCCTCACCTGGGCACTCCGATTCATTTGCTCAGAGGTGAGGGCGTTTTCTCAACTTTGGAATTTTTTTCCATGTTTTTCAATTTCTCAAAAAATCGCAGAAAAAAATGCAAGGCAGTAACTGGGGTTTTGAGTTGTCTGAGATGTTCCTCAATCCATACTCTATCACCTCCAATAAGCCTCACTCGGGCACTCCGATTCGTTTACTCACAGCAGAGGTGAGTATTTCAACTTTGGAATTTTTTCCAAGTTTTTCAATTTTTCAAAAAATCCCAGAAAAAAATACAAGGCACTAACTGGGGTTTTGAGTGGCCTGAGATGTTCCTAAGAACATACTCTATCACCTCCAATAAGCCTCACTCGGGCACTCCGATTCGTTTGCTCACAGCAGAGGTGAGTATTTCAACTTTGGAATTTTTTCCAAGTTTTTCAATTTTTCAAAAAATCCCAGAAAAAAATACAAGGCACTAACTGGGGTTTTGAGTGGCCTGAGATGTTCCTCAGAACATACTCTATCACCTCCAATAGGCCTCACCTGGGCACTCCGATTCGTTTGCTCACAGCAGAGGTGAGTATTTCTACTTTGGAATTTTTTTCCAAGTTTTTCAATTTTTCAAAAAATCCCAGAAAAAAATACAAGGCACTAACTGGGGTTTTGAACGGCCTGAGATGTTCCTCAGAACATACTCTATAACCTCCAATAGGCCTCACCTGGGCACTCCGATTCGTTTGCTCATAGCAGAGGTAAGTATTACTACTTTGGAAATTTTTTCCAAGTTTTTCAATTTTTTGAAAAATCCTAGAAAAAAATACAAGGCACTAACTGGGGTTTTGAGAGGCCTGAGATGTTCCTCGGACCATACTCTATCACCTCCAATAAGCCTCACCTGGGCACTCCGATTCATTTGCTCAGAGGTGAGGGCGTTTTCTCAACTTTGGAATTTTTTTCCATGTTTTTCAATTTTTCAAAAAATCCCAGAAAAAAATACAAGGCACTAACTGGGGTTTTGAGTGGCCTGAGATGTTCCTCGGACCATACTCTATCACCTCCAATAAGCCTCACCTGGGCACTCCGATTCGTTTGCTCACAGCAGAGGTGAGTATTTCAACTTTGGAATTTTTTTCCATGTTTTTCAATTTCTCAAAAAATCGCAGAAAAAAATACAAGGCACTTACTGGGGTTTTGAGTGGCCTGAGATGTTCCTCGGGCCATACTCTATCACCTCCAATAAGCCTCACCAGGGCACTCCGATTCGTTTGCTCACAGCAGAGGTGAGTATTTCTACTTTGGAATTTTTTTCCAAGTTTTTCAATTTTTCAAAAAATCCCAGAAAAAAATACAAGGCACTAACTGGGGTTTTGAGTGGCCTGAGATGTTCCTCAGAACATACTCTATCACCTCCAATAGGCCTCACCTAGGCACTCCGATTCGTTTGCTCACAGCAGATGTGAATATTTCTACTTTGGAATTTTTTTCCAAGTTTTTCAATTTTTCAAAAAATCCCAGAAAAAAATACAAGGCACTAACTGGGGTTTTGAGTGGCCTGAGATGTTCCTAAGAGCATACTCTATCACCTCCAATAGGCCTCACCTGGGCACTCCGATTCGTTTGCTCACAGCAGAGGTGAGTATTTCTACATTAAAATTTTTTCCAAGTTTTTCAATTTTTCAAAAAATCCCAGAAAAAAATACAAGGCACTAACTGGGGTTTTGATTTGTCTGAGATGTTCCCCAAACCATACTCTATCACCTCCAATAAGCCTCACCAGGGCACCCAGATTCATTTGCTCAGAGGTGAGGGCGTTTTCTCAACTTTGGAATTTTTTTCCATGTTTTTCAATTTTTCAAAAAATCCCAGAAAAAAATACAAGGCACTAACTGGGGTTTTGAGTGGCCTGAGATGTTCCTCAAACCATACTCTATCACCTCCAATAAGCCTCACTCGGGCACTTCAATTCGTTTGCTCACAGCGGAGGTGAGTATTTCAACTTTGGAATTTTTTCCAAGTTTTTCAATTTTTCAAAAAATCCCAGAAAAAAATACAAGGCACTAACTGGGGTTTTGAGTGGCCTGAGATGTTCCTAAGAGCATACTCTATCACCTCCAATAGGCCTCACCTGGGCACTCCGATTCGTTTGCTCACAGCAGAGGTGAGTATTTCTACATTAAAATTTTTTCCAAGTTTTTCAATTTTTCAAAAAATTCCAGAAAAAAATACAAGGCACTAACTGGGGTTTTGATTTGTCTGAGATGTTCCCCAAACCATACTCTATCACCTCCAATAAGCCTCACCAGGGCACCCAGATTCATTTGCTCAGAGGTGAGGGCGTTTTCTCAACTTTGGAATTTTTTTCCATGTTTTTCAATTTTTCAAAAAATCCCAGAAAAAAATACAAGGCACTAACTGGGGTTTTGAGTGGCCTGAGATGTTCCTCCGACCATACTCTATCACCTCCGATAAGCCTCACTCGGGCACTTCAATTCGTTTGCTCACAGCGGAGGTGAGTATTTCAACTTTGGAATTTTTTCCAAGTTTTTCAATTTTTCAAAAAATCCCAGAAAAAAATACAAGGCACTAACTGGGGTTTTGAGTGGCCTGAGATGTTTCTAAGAACATACTCTATCACCTCCAATAGGCCTCACCTGGGCACTCCGATTCGTTTGCTCACAGCAGAGGTGAGTATTTCTACATTGGAATTTTTTCCAAGTTTTTCAATTTTTCAAAAATTCCCAGAAAAAAATACAAGGCACTAACTGGGGTTTTGAGTTGTCTGAGATGTTCCTCAAACCATACTCTATCACCTCCAATAAGCCTCACTCGGGCACTCCGATTCGTTTGCTCACAGCAGAGGTGAGTATTTCAACTTTGGAATTTTTTTCCAAGTTTTTCAATTTTTCAAAAGATCCCAGAAAAAATACAAGGCACTAACTGGGGTTTTGAGTGGCCTGAGATGTTCCTCCGACCATACTCTATCACCTCCGATAAGCCTCACTCGGGCACTTCAATTCGTTTGCTCACAGCAGAGGTGAGTATTTCAACTTTGGAATTTTTTCCAAGTTTTTCAATTTTTCAAAAAATCCCAGAAAAAAATTCAAGGCACTAACTGGGGTTTTGAGTGGCCTGAGATGTTCCTCCGACCATACTCAATCCCGTCAGATAAGCCTCACCCGGGCACTCCGATTCATTTGCTCAGAGGTGAGGTGAGTATTTCTACTTTGGAATTTTTTTCCAAGTTTTTCAATTTTTCAAAAAATCCCAGAAAAAAATACAAGGCACTAACTGGGGTTTTGAGTGGCCTGAGATGTTCCTCCGACCATACTCTATCACCTCCGATAAGCCTCACTCGGGCACTTCAATTCGTTTGCTCACAGCGGAGGTGAGTATTTCAACTTTGGAATTTTTTCCAAGTTTTTCAATTTTTCAAAAAATCCCAGAAAAAAATACAAGGCACTAACTGGGGTTTTGAGTGGCCTGAGATGTTTCTAAGAACATACTCTATCACCTCCAATAGGCCTCACCTGGGCACTCCGATTCGTTTGCTCACAGCAGAGGTGAGTATTTCTACATTGGAATTTTTTCCAAGTTTTTCAATTTTTCAAAAATTCCCAGAAAAAAATACAAGGCACTAACTGGGGTTTTGAGTTGTCTGAGATGTTCCTCAAACCATACTCTATCACCTCCAATAAGCCTCACTCGGGCACTCCGATTCGTTTGCTCACAGCAGAGGTGAGTATTTCAACTTTGGAATTTTTTTCCAAGTTTTTCAATTTTTCAAAAGATCCCAGAAAAAATACAAGGCACTAACTGGGGTTTTGAGTGGCCTGAGATGTTCCTCCGACCATACTCTATCACCTCCGATAAGCCTCACTCGGGCACTTCAATTCGTTTGCTCACAGCAGAGGTGAGTATTTCAACATTGGAATTTTTTCCAAGTTTTTCAATTTTTCAAAAAATCCCAGAAAAAAATTCAAGGCACTAAATGGGGTTTTGAGATGCCTGAGATGTTCCTAAGAGCATACTCTATCACCTCCAATAGGCCTCACCTGGGCACTCCGATTCGTTTGCTCACAGCAGAGGTGAGTATTTCTACATTCGAATTTTTTCCAAGTTTTTCAATTTTTCAAAAAATCCCAGAAAAAAATACAAGGCACTAACTGGGGTTTTGAGTGGCCTGAGATGTTCCTAAGAGCATACTCTATCACCTCCAATAGGCCTCACCTGGGCACTCCGATTCGTTTGCTCATAGCAGAGGTAAGTATTACTACTTTGGAAATTTTTTCCAAGTTTTTCAATTTTTTGAAAAATCCTAGAAAAAAATACAAGGCACTAACTGGGGTTTTGATTTGTCTGAGATGTTCCCCAAACCATACTCTATCACCTCCAATAAGCCTCACCAGGGCACCCAGATTCATTTGCTCAGAGGTGAGGGCGTTTTCTCAACTTTGGAATTTTTTTCCATGTTTTTCAATTTTTCAAAAAATCACAGAAAAAAATACAAGGCACTAACTGGGGTTTTGAGTGGCCTGAGATGTTCCTCCGACCATACTCTATCACCTCCGATAAGCCTCACTCGGGCACTTCGATTCGTTTGCTCACAGCAGAGGTGAGTATTTCAACTTTGGAATTTTTTCAAAGTTTTTTCAATTTTCAAAAAATCACAGAAAAAAATACAAGGCACTAACTGGGGTTTTGAGTGGCCTGAGATGTTCCTCCGACCATACTCTATCACCTCCAATAAGCCTCACTCGGGCACTCCGATTCGTTTGCTCACAGCAGAGGTGAGTATTTCAACTTTGGAATTTTTTCCAAGTTTTTCAATTTTTCAAAAAATCCCAGAAAAAAATACAAGGCACTAACTGGGGTTTTGAGTGGCCTGAGATGTTCCTAAGAACATACTCTATCACCTCAAATAGGCCTCACCTGGGCACTCCGATTCGTTTGCTCACAGCAGAGGTGAGTATTTCAACTTTGGAATTTTTTCCAAGTTTTTCAATTTTTCAAAAAATCCCAGAAAAAAATACAAGGCACTAACTGGGGTTTTGAGTGGCCTGAGATGTTCCTCAAACCATACTCTATCACCTCCAATAGGCCTCACCCGGGCACTCCGATTCATTTGCTCAGAGGTGAGGGCGTTTTCTCAACTTTGGAATTTTTTTCCATGTTTTTCAATTTCTCAAAAAATCCCAGAAAAAAATGCAAGGCAGTAACTGGGGTTTTGAGTGGCCTGAGATGTTCCTCAGAACATACTCTATCAACTCCAATAAGCCTCACTCGAGCACTCAGATTCGTTTGCTCACAGCAGAGGTAAGTATTTCTACTTTGGAATTTTTTTCCAAGTTTTTCAATTTTTTGAAAAATCCCAGAAAAAAATACAAGGCACTAACTGGGGTTTTGAGTGGCCTGAGATGTTCCTCCGACCATACTCTATCACCTCCGATAAGCCTCACTCGGGCACTCCGATTCGTTTGCTCACAGCAGAGGTGAGTATTTCAACTTTGGAATTTTTTCCAAGTTTTTCAATTTTTCAAAAAATCCCAGAAAAAAATACAAGGCACTAACTGGGGTTTTGAGTGGCCTGAGATGTTCCTAAGAAGATACTCTATCACCTCCAATAAGCCTCACCCGGGCACTCCGATTCATTTGCTCAGAGGTGAGGTGAGTATTTCTACATTGGAATTTTTTCCAAGTTTTTCAATTTTTCAAAAAATCCCAGAAAAAAGTACAAGGCACTAACTGGGGTTTTGAGTGGCCTGAGATGTTCCTCCGACCATACTCTATCACCTCCGATAAGCCTCACTCGGGCACTTCGATTCGTTTGCTCACAGCAGAGGTGAGTATTTCAACTTTGGAATTTTTTCCAAGTTTTTCAATTTTTCAAAAAATCCCAGAAAAAAATACAAGGCACTAACTGGGGTTTTGAGTTGTCTGAGATGTTCCTCCGACCATACTCTATCACCTCCGATAAGCCTCACTCGGGCACTCCGATTCGTTTGCTCACAGCAGAGGTGAGTATTTCAACTTTGGAATTTTTTTCCAAGTTTTTCAATTTTTCAAAAAATCCCAGAAAAAAATACAAGGCACTAACTGGGGTTTTGAGTGGCCTGAGATGTTCCTAAGAACATACTCTATCACCTCCAATAGGCCTCACCTGGGCACTCCGATTCGTTTGCTCACAGCAGAGGTGAGTATTTCTACATTAAAATTTTTTCCAAGTTTTTCAATTTTTCAAAAAATCGCAGAAAAAAATACAAGGCACTAACTGGGGTTTTGAGTGGCCTGAGATGTTCCTAAGAACAACATACTCTATCACCTCCAATAAGCCTCACTCGGGCACTCTGATTCATTTGCTCAGAGGTGAGGGAGTTTGTTCAATTTTTCAAAAAATTCAAAATAAAATGCAAGCCAGTTTGTACTAATAGTAATGAGTTTTGATTATTTCCTCACCTTTGGTACAAAATCGATTGTTTTGTAATATTCGTGCAGGTTTCCACGCCACCCAATGAGGTACTGCTTCAGCGCGTTTTTTTATAGTGGTTCCCCACTGGAGTATGGGCATTCTTTCAATTTTTTACTGTACACATAATACAATAACATGAACTATTTTAATTCCAAATTCTTTAAAGTAACAACTTATTTGGAATAATAAATTCAGATATACGAGTTTTTCCCAACTATTTTAGAGAAAAAACTGTAAGTAGATTTTTCATAAATAATTTATAAAAATCATGTTATCGTATTGTAAACATTTTTCAGCGCATACCCAACCCCAATAGGCCTACTCCACTTATTGTTTTCTTTGATAGTTTTCAATATATCAATATGAGCCCTTCAAAAATCATCATCTGATAGCAATACACTTTTCTCAGACAATATAGTTGATGATGTCTTTGAAGAGGATGAATTTCCATTAATTGTCTCTTCTTTTTTTTCAAGCACTTCCTCCACTTTATACACAGGAAGTGAAGTCATTTCAATGCTTTTGCGTTCACACAAACTGCATTTAAAGGGATGATCGCCCCTCTCCATTTTGGCGAAGTCTGCTTTTTTCCCCTTAATGCAAGAGTAGTGAATCCACCTATAACATACATCACATTCGACCCACTGGATTATGCGTTTATTTTGTTTCCTTAAAGAGGAAGGGAAATAATTGTTACCAAACACACATCCAACATGATATCAGAGTGACATAATATCTCTGCTTTGAGATATGAACGCATTTCTGAGATGTTTAAATATTGCTGTGTAACACAATAAAACATGTAATTGATTACACAACATCCACAACTATTCTTTCCTTTTTGTTTTGGATAATCACCAGGTGTAGCGTTTATCCAAGACTCCACAACAGTACATGAGTAGTTCATGTTGTGGTACAGTTTACTTAGATGATTAACAAAAGTTTTAATCATCTTCTTCACCTGACCACTCTTATAATAAATTTCTAAAGAATCAAAGTAGTAATAAGTTCCTAATTTTGTATTTATTACCAACAAGGTCCAGTGAATGTTACCTTCATTCAAGGGTAGCACATAAATAAATTTTTTTT
>JAVBJF010001686.1:0-10366 GCA_033439095.1 Pseudococcus viburni
GGAATTTTCCATGACTTAATTTTGGTGGGGGGGATGGGAGGTGACCAACCTGTTCATTTTCATTACTTCGCATTGTGCAGGAATTTTTTCGCCCATTTTTGCGGGAATGGACTTTAAATGACTACATTCAACAAATTGACGAGTATTTTTTGGTTTCTCACCTATATTTTGGATAGGAGGGCTCTTTTACTGTCAAAAATCGTCCAAAATGCATAAAAAATTGCACTTGAAGTGCAATAAAATGCATTGTTGGCAGGGTGCAACGGAAAAAAATTACATATTCGGTATCGGGAGAATTCCTCAACCCAAATCCGTCGATTTTTTTTGGTTCGGACCATGCCTCCTAAATCACCTTTTTAGGGGTCCACCCCCCTATTGTGCAGGGTTAAAAATCTGAAACTACACTTTTTCGAATGAGGCGGATAGTACCGACATTTTGGCAGCTCATTTTTTTGGTTCTCAAAAAAGATCGCTGGATGAACACTTTTTCGTGTTTGGATCATAGACTATGTCTAAAACTTCATATAACACTCCATCTAACTTTCTATCTAACTTTCCGTCTAATAATCCGTGTAATGTGCGACCAAATTTTCGATCAAATTCTGATCGATCGAATTCCCGATTGAATTTCCGAACGAACAAATTTCCGAACGAATTCCCGAACGAACGAATTTCCGAACGAATTTCCGAACGAATTTCCGAACGAATTTTCGAACGAATTTCCGAACGAATTTTCGAACGAATTTTCGAACGAATTTTCGAACGAATTTTCGAACGAATTTTCGAACGAATTTTCGAACGAATTTCCGAACGAATTTCCGAACGAATTTCCGAACGAATTTCCAAACGAATTTCCGATCGAATTTCCGACTATCTTCCTGATTTTTTGACCTACTTTCAGATTGAATTTTTAATCAACTTTTTGCCCAAACTTTTTACTGCTTTTCACCGATTTTTTGACTGATTTTTTGATGGAACCAAAAACAGATATAAACCCTCACCCATTAAATATTTTCCTTTCCTCTTATCTATATACCTTTCAGGGGCTATAATTTTGTTTCTCATATTACATCCCTCCACCCAGTTGAAAATCTCTGCTTCCCCTTTTTACAACTTTCTAAATAAATTGCTATGTCTCAATCTACCATTTATTTTCAATTTTTTCAGTCTAACATTACGCGTTTTGTTTTGATCTACCCACTGTTTCAAACCAACCAAAAATGATGTCCCAACAAAAATTATTTGTCGGGTCTACAATTTTAAATTCATTTCCAAATTTTTCAAAGTCCAAAATAATTCATTAGTCTTGATCTACCCTAAAACCCTTTCAGTTACATTCACCGTTACATAGGTAAACATAACAAACATAATGTCTAACATAATATTATTATGTCTGGATCTAGAATTCAATTTAATTTCCAAGTTTTTTAAAGTCCAACATAATGTCATTATGTCTTGATCTACCGTAACCGTTACGTAACCGTTACGTAACACTTTTCAAAAATTTTACCCTCCAGGCCTAAAGACATATCCATGTCAAAATTCACTGGCAAATCAGTGAAATTCATAAAATTTGCTGGAAAATCAGTGAAAATTAACTGAAAAACCAGTGAATTTCGCTGATTTTTCCTGTGCTGCAATTCTGGCTGTTTATCAGTGACTTTTCACTGATTCAGAATGAGAGAGAATACATTTTTTCTTTTTGGTACAAATATGGTCCTTCTTTCTAATGAGCAAGAATGTGAAGTTGACTATGAAAAAAATTAAACAAAAAAAAATACAAGAAATATTTAAAAATTATATCGTAAATCAACTAAATCCGTAGTTATACGTACTATAACTGAGAGCTCGTAGGTAGGTAGCTAGGTAGTAGGTAGCTAGGAATGGTGTTTAACTGTTTAAGGTAATTTGTAGCTTATTTCAGCAGAAAAATATAGGTAGTTGATAGGCTATATAAGCGAAGAAACACTTCCTGGCCGTATCGCATCGCTAATTTTAAAAGTTCGTATTTTGAAAACTTGTTTTCGTATTTTGAAAACTTGTTTTCGCGTGTAAGGTCGATTTTTCCCGACACGGTCAAATATACCAACTGTTAATTTTTTCAGAATTGTAGCTTGGGAAGAAAAGGCGAAAAAATACTTTTTTCTATTCAAAAATACCCATTTCGTCATTCTACAAACTACAATTTAAAAAAAAATCGATTTTTTTTGCAGTGCATTCTAGCCAAAACCCACCCTCAAACTTTGGATTGTTGCAGTTTCAAAACTAAAAGATACCTATATAATTATTCTTTCTGTTTAGTAGTTGAAGGGTGGGTTTTGGACTAGAATACATTGCAAACAAATTCTGAAAAATTCTCAAAAATTTGTTCCTCACACTGTTCATACCTTACCATATAAATTTCAACGACTTTAAATTTATTGAGTGGGGGTTTGACTACAACGAGGTGCAGGAAAATCTGAAAATTTTCAAAGTTGGTAACCAATTACCATTCTCCATATACAATACCAATGAATTTCAAAATTTTGGTTCATTGAGGTACCAAAATGGGATTTTTTGACAAAACTAAATATTGGGAGGATGGGGTGAAACGGAGTGAGATGGGAGGTGGAATATGCATCCTAAAATTTTTTTGGAGTCCTTAATTATGTGTGGTGGTTAGTTTCAAAAAGTAGAACGAATGTTTGCCTTATAGTTTTGGAATTGGAGCAATTTTAAAAGTTTGAGGGTGGGGTTTTGGCTGGAATGCATCGCAAAAAAATTCATAAAAAATTCTCAAAAATTTGTTACCTTTCCTCATTCATACCATAAAAATATTTTCAAAATTTTTTGGTTGCGTGAATGATGAAATGAGCATTTTTGAATAGAAAACCGCATTTTTTCGTCTGTTCTCCCAACGCTAAAAATCTGAAAAAAATATCATTATATTGTACCAATGTAGGACTATATTTGTGCCAAAAAGAAAAAATGTATGTCTTTTAGTTTCGAAATTAGAGTGATTTTAAGTTTTCAAAGAGAGATTTTGGCTAGAAGGCGGTGCAAAAAAAATCTGAAAAAATTCTCAAAAGTTGGTCACCACTCCCCGTATACACCACATAAATTTCAGAATTTTTTTGGTTCATTAGGTTCCGAGATCGGATTTTTTGACGAAAATTCGACATTTTGAGGGGTGTGGTGAAGGGGAGTGAGGTGGAGGTTGAAAATACGGCCTAAAATTATTTTTTAGGGTCCCTAATAATGTCTGATGGTTAGTTTCAAAAAGTAGCTCTTAGGCCGATTCACCTATCTTAACCGAGGGTACCCTTTAGTCCACTGATTCAAGCAGGTAAATTTTACTAATTCAGATTTAAAGAGCGTATTAGTTGTTCGTTCTAAAAAATTCTGTAATTTTTCAAGTTTTCTCATTACTAAAATCTGTTTACATATCATCAACCTACTGAAAATACCTTGATTACACCAGTGCCACTGAAATAATAAATTAGTCGATTTTTTCATTCAAATTTGTCCCCTCCCCCTATTTGTTCTCAAATTTTCAGCTCATCTCTTGAATAATTTCTGCTTTCTCTCTTGCCTTTTAGATACATATTTAAGACCGCAATTCAACATGATACATTTTTCAAACTTGAATCATTTTGTCTAGAAGTTATCTGAGATTATTTTCCTTGAATCCTTGATACCGTTGAATTTTCAACAAAATAATTTTACCGCCAGCCAAATGAAAGTTGAAAAAGCTGAAAGTAGAAGAAACATGTTCGAATTGCATCAGATATGGTAATTTTTTCAATTTTCATTGAAATTACTCAAAAATTTTGAGTGGACACATGGATGTCAAAGATGAAAAAAGATCTACGATAAATTTTCTACAGAATTGTACAAATTTGAAAGTTCCTGGTAAAATTTTCAAAACTGTCTCATTTTGTGGGTTAAACATCCAAGGAATTCCTTGCCTTGTTTCACACTAATTGTTGAAAAATTTTCGGACAAATTGAGAATGTTTGTTTCGTGACAAGACGAGACTTCAGCATTACTCGTTTCGTCTCATCTCACTGCATCTCTATTTGAGACAAGCAAAATTAATATCTAATACACGATTCATTTATTATTAAAGGTAACTATTATAGAGAATTTTTCTGAGTTTGGGGGAGGGGGAAAGGGAAGGTAATTTGGTGAAATATAATATGGAAAACATTTCTGTACTCTATGTACATTAGGGTGGATCGCTAAAAAAAAAACATATCTCAGATTTCAACCAAATTCGCTGGAGTTGTTGGGTCATCATCGGAGACTACCCAAAAAAATTTTGAGCCCCCTAGGTGAAGAGGGAGGGGAGCTAGGGGCTCTTAAAGGGCACCTCCTTTTGAAAAAAACGCGGTTTTTTGTGTTTTTTAGCTCGAAAATATGGCGTACGATTCACGAAAGAGCACTAAAAAGGTGCGATTTGAGTTTCTACACCCCCCTGAGCAATTGCCGCCCCTCGAAAATGAAAACCCATTCTGCTACCCGGGGGTCCAAAAGTTGCAGATCGCGAAATTTCAATGTTGTGAAATTGTATTTGGCCTCGAATTGATTACTTTGACACCGGACAATTTTATAATTTTTTTTTCTAATTTTTGAAGAAAATTTTGAAAATTTTTTTCGATCAGTGTGACCAACCGCAAATTGTAATATTCAAATATATGGGATTCGCGTTGATCTGATCATGTATATCTAATAGGGTGGATCGAAAAAAAAAACATATCTTGGATTTTGACCAAATTTGGTGGGGTGGTTTACTTTGAGTGGGAGACTTCACAAAAAAATTTTGAGCCTCTGAGGGGCAGGGGGGGGGAGCAGGAGGTGCTCAAAGTGCACCTCTTTTTGAAAAAAAACGCAGTTTTTTGCGTTTTTTTAGCCAATCAAAATTGTGTGAGAAGCCTTAGTAGAGACTTAAAAGATGCGATTCGAGTTTCTACATCTCCCTGAACCATCGCCGTCCTCCTCCGATCAAAATTCTGACTGCTACCAGGGGGTTGAAAAGTTGCAGATTGCAATATTTCAATAATATGAAATTATCACTAAGCTGGAATGATTTTTTTTTGTCATCGAGTAAGTGAACAAAAATTTTTTTCAACCACTAAAAGTGAATTTTGAAAAAAAAAAATTGAAAATTTTGTACCCCAGTGCAGCCAACAGCAAATCATAAAATTCCGAAATACGGAATTTATATCGACTTTGAATTGATTATTTTTTCGCCTGAAAATATTATGTATTTTTTTTTCAATCACTGAAAGTATATTTCGAAAATTTTTTTCAAAAATTTTGTATGTCAGTGCAGCCAGTTGCAAATCGTGGCATACTACACACCTATGGGGTTTACGTTGACCTCAAATTAATTTTTTTGTCGTTTGAAAAATACACAATAATTTTTGTTTTCAATCATCAGAAATTAAAAATTAAAAATTTTCTTTGAACATTTTGTACGTCAGTGCAACCAGTTGCTAATTGTGATATTCTGATATTATGAACTCGAATCCATTATTTTTTCGTCAAGTGATTGGACAAATTTTTTCTCCCAATCAATAGAAATACGTTTCGAATTTGAGGACTTACTCGATGACAAAAAAAATCATTCCAGCTTAGTGATAATTTCATATTATTGAAATATTGCAATCTGCAACTTTTCAACCCCCTGGTAGCAGTCAGAATTTTGATCGGAGGAGGACGGCGATGGTTCAGGGAGATGTAGAAACTCGAATCGCATCTTTTAAGTCTTACTAAGGCTTCTCACACAATTTTGATTGGCTAAAAAACGCAAAAAACTGTGTTTTTTCAAAAAGAGGTGCACTTTGGCACCTCTCCTGCTCCCCTCCCCCTGCCCTCGGAGGCTCAAAATTTTTTTGTGAAGTCTCCCACTCAAAGTAAAACCACCCCACCAAATTTGATCAAAATCCAGATTATTTTTTTTTTTTCGATCCACCCTATTAGATATACATGATCAGATCAACGCGAATCCCATATATTTGAATATTACAATTTGCGGTTGGTCACACTGATCGAAAAAAATTTTCAAAATTTTCTTCAAAAATTAGAAAAAAAAAGTTATAAAATTGTCCGGTGTCAAAGTAATCAATTCGAGGCCAAATACAATTTCACAACATTGAAATTTCGCGATCTGCAACTTTTGGACCCCCGGGTAGCAGAATGGGTTTTCATTTTCGAGGGGCGGCAATTGCTCAGGGGGGTGTAGAAACTCAAATCGCACCTTTTTAGTGCTCTTTCGTGAATCGTACGCCATATTTTCGAGCTAAAAAACACACAAAAACCGCGTTTTTTTCAAAAGGAGGTGCCCTTTAAGAGCCCCTAGCTCCCCTCCCTCTTCACCTAGGGGGCTCAAAATTTTTTTTTGGGTAGTCTCCGATGATGACCCAACAACTCCAGCGAATTTGGTTGAAATCTGAGATATGTTTTTTTTTAGCGATCCACCCTAATGTACATAGGTATAACTTTACCAAATTTCAACATCGGGCCTTCATTTTTTGATGACCTCACATTTTAGGGATCTGCCCCCTCAATGAGGCAAGAGTTAGGTGACAATTCCAACAATTCAAACGGAATGTATCGATCAATAAAGAACAGTAAACGTCATAACATTTCAATTTCAACGTGATTTTGAACAGCAGAAAATTTTTGTAATTGAGAGCTCTGAGGGAGCGCGCTGGGGGGGGGGGGGGGGGGGGTCAGAGGCACCAACTTTTTCACATCCTGTTTTGTTTTGAAAAAATATTTCCAACAAGAATTACCTTTTGGATCACAATTCCTGTCGTGTTTCGGCGTTATAACGACAATTTTGTTTGTTTTTCAAGTTTCAAGGGTTCACAGGGGGCAGGAGGGGATGCGAATCGAAAAATGGACTACATAGATGATTTGTACTCCTCACGTAGTATATTTTCACAAAATTTTGGTTTCGAATGTCCACTTCCACAAAATCCACATTTTGAGGAGGGTGCCCCCCTCGGGGGGGGGGAGGAAAAAAGATTTGATAAGAAAAAAAGGAATTAGGATAAATCTAACATTAGCCATAAAGATATTTCATTTCTAACAAAAAACTTGGTTTTTAGGAATTTTTTCTTAATTGTGAGCCTCATCCCCCTCCCCCGCGGATGGCTCCCGGTCTCAAAACCTTTGTTTGGGTCCCAAGATTCATCATACCAAAATCCACACTTCTTTCATTAAATGCAGTTTTCTTTCCATAATATATAGCTGTTTGCCTCTCCCCTAAAGAGACAAAAAGTGCTTTAGAAATTGAAATTAGTGTGCATTTTTGCTAGACAAAAAAAATCAGGTGGTTTATTTTAGGTATAGGGGTCCCATAGTCCTATAAACCCATATTGTGAATTTTTTCCTCTGACTCAATAGGGAGCTGAGGCCTGAAAACCCCTTTTTCCCCCTATTTTAAATTTGACCTTGGACAAATTTTTTTTCACATTCTGCTAGCAGACACTCCTCCATTGTGGCAACGCTGTAAGAAACTTTTGCGTAAGTAACCCAGACGCTCACCTTGTTGTATTCAACATTTTACAGCGACGCGCAACGTTGCCGAATTTCCGGTTGTTTACGTGACAATATCTCAGAAAGAAAATGTTTTTGGCCCATGTTGAACATGACTTTTTTTTCTCGCATTGATGAATAGAATACGTGGTTAAAATATTTCACACCTTAACTGGATCACCCTGTATACTTTAAGTAAAGATTTTATTTATTAAGAATTAGAAATTTAAGATTAAAAAGAAAGTTAGGGTACTTTCTACCTATGGAGAGGGTAATTAGTAGTTAGTATGAGGTATAAATTCTAGGAAATAAAACATACATGACTATAAGTATATATGAGGGGCTTGGTTCCAAAACTCACTTTTGCCAAAAAAATCGATTTCGTTTTTTTTGCGGATTCTGATTCAGTTTTTCATGCTCTACAACCCTATGATCTCCGTTTTCACGTTAATGTCTCGATTCCGCGAGAATCCGCGAACGAAAAGTGACTTCAGTTCCAAAACTCACTTTTGCCATTGGCAAAAGTGAGTTTTGATGCCAACTTTTTTTTTTAACGTATTTTTGAGCGGCACAATGATTGATAACATCAAATAATATGTGGTTAACAAAGTTGCAATGATCTTAACGGTAATATAATGGCAAACGGGCGAAGAAATACTACAAAAAGACTTCGACATCCGAATGAGTGGGAGAAAAACGTTGTTAAAATTAACCGGTAAGGCATTGTTGTTTAGGGTCAAACTTTGTTCTTAGGTCATGAAAACCAATTTTCAACGTCGTAATGTAATAAAAATTTGCAAAAATCATGAGTTGGAATCAAAACTCACTTTTGCCATAGGTAATTGTAACTTTAAAGCACAATGGCGGACTACTTTTGTTTTTTTTTTACATAAGCCTCTTCATATACACCAACTTCATCAATCTAGACCATAACTGGCATCGAAACATAAAACGCGCACTGTGTAATCGTTTTTCGTGGTTTTCTCAAAATGTACCTTGATGGCAAAAGTGAGTTTTGGAACCAAGCCCCTCATATGATAGAATTAATTAGCATACGTGATAAACTACGTGTAAAATATAGGGTACAGTTATACTAAGCTCATAATTATGTCAGGGGTGTTTCAGGGTAGAAGTAAGGGATTCCAGGCAGTGACTCAGCGACACATACTGAGTCTATGTAGGTATTAGAGATGAGCACGATGCCGCTTCTAGAATCAGTGCAGTAGTGGCGATGCCAGTTTCAATTTGGCATCGCTTGTAGCAGGTAGCGTTAGCATCGTACAATGCTGATTTGAAGTATCGTTGGCATCGCAAGCATCACAGAGATAAAAAAGAGGATATCACAAAAAAAAAAGAAAAGGATTAAGGTATTGTATCAAATTGACTTTTATCTATGATGAGTCATACCAATGAACTGAGTATCTGCGATACTGCGCATGGCATCGTTAGTATCACAGGTATCGGCATCGTAGGCATCGTAGGAATCGCCAATAAAAGTAGTGTAGTAGCGGCATCGCTGGGGAAGTATTCATGATTACAAAAAAGTAGTTGTAATCATGATGCCTGCTACCACTACGCACGTTTTATTGATTACTAGCGGCATCTTGCTCATCTCTAGTAGGTATCAGAGTCCTGCACGGTATAGTTAAATACCAGGTACAACCATACAACTAATCTGATAATCTAACTAGTTACATTTTAACTAGTTAGACTTTTGATGCACATGCAACTGACGAATACAACTGAATACGTCGGAACAAAAAGGGCATATAAAAAAAATTGCGTTTTTGGGAATCATCGATTGAAGTTTTGGAATGATTTCTCAGAAATGAAATGTGAAGGTGCGGTTGGGAAACTTAAGGATGTTGAAATATCAACCTTCCACTACAAAAAAACAGTGCTATCTTCATTGTACACCTTGAAATATTTTAAATGTACCCGTTTTGAGGTGACGAGTTATATGCCCTTTTTCATCTCACTTTTTTTTTCGCTCCCCAGTTTGCTGTCATTTCAGCTAATAACTCCTTCAATTCAAAAAATTTTTAAAAACTCTTTTGACGAAAGTTGTAGAGGACAAAAAAAGGAAAGGAACATTTTTTGTATTCAACTTTTTTTTTGCAAGGTCGCTGAGGAACAGAGATATACGTTCCAGAATTTTTTATATTTTTTTGTGGTTAGAAAAATTTTTTAAGTTCTCATGCTCGTAGCTATTTTAAATACACTTTAAATAAAAATTTAATAACAAGTTTCGAATTTTTGATAGAAAATCAATATAGAACACAAACATTCGCGCATCAACGCAGTATAAGTTATGTGAGGTTGCCAAACAGTGCAAAATTTTTTTGACTTCTCCATCTTCAATTCACTATAACTCGGGGAGTTTTCAAGATCATGAAGTGGGAGTGGTCTCATTGGATAGAGGAGACTTTGTAGTTTCACAATCACTTGTGGTATAAAAAAGGGCATATGTGAACTTATACCCCTTTTTGTTCTGACGTATTCAACTGTAGTTAACTATTATTCGGTGGTACGATCAACTAGTTAACTAGTTATTTGACCAAATATGTATTTGTGTACAGGCATGAGTCATCCATCATCCATCCCTTGAGAGACTTGAAAGATAAGGAAAGTGTAGGGGCGGCGCACGCGTATTTCATATGAATTCAAACTAACAAATAACCGCCCGGCAAACGAATAGTTACTTTTTGCTGAAACCGATTACCATAGTAGTTAACTATTACAAAATGTAATAGCTAACTAGTTAGGATGAGTCATTAATTGTATCGTCAATATAGTTGGCGAAAAAACTAACTAGTTACGATTTAACTATACCCTGCCA
>JAVBJF010001687.1:2500-10365 GCA_033439095.1 Pseudococcus viburni
TAGAATGATTTTCTATTCTTATGACTCTTGCCAAAAATGGAACTGATTTTTTCGAAATATTTTAGAGTCTAAAAACTTACATTTCAGAAATCTCAGAGAAAAGCTTTGAAATTGTCCAACAATCGAGTACGAATGGTAGAAGGTGAATGATTTTAGTGAAAAAATCCACAGTAGAATGATTTTCTATTCTTATGACTCTTGCCAAAAATGGAACTGATTTTTTCGAAATATTTTAGAGTCTAAAAACTTACATTTCAGAAATCTCAGAGAAAAGCTTTGAAATTGTCCAACAATCGAGTACGAATGGTAGAAGGTGAATGATTTTTAGTGAAAAAATCCACAGTAGAATGATTTTCTATTCTTATGACTCTTGCCAAAAATGGAACTGATTTTTTCGAAATATTTTAGAGTCTAAAAACTTACATTTCAGAAATCTCAGAGAAAAGCTTTGAAATTGTCCAACAATCGAGTACGAATGGTAGAAGGTGAATGATTTTTAGTGAAAAAAATCCACAGTAGAATGATTTTCTATTCTTATGACTCTTGCCAAAAATGGAACTGATTTTTTCGAAATATTTTAGAGTCTAAAAACTTACATTTCAGAAATCTCAGAGAAAAGCTTTGAAATTGTCCAACAATCGAGTACGAATGGTAGAAGGTGAATGATTTTTAGTGAAAAAATCCACAGTAGAATGATTTTCTATTCTTATGACTCTTGCCAAAAATGGAACTGATTTTTTCGAAATATTTTAGAGTCTAAAAACTTACATTTCAGAAATCTCAGAGAAAAGCTTTGAAATTGTCCAACAATCGAGTACGAATGGTAGAAGGTGAATGATTTTTAGTGAAAAAATCCACAGTAGAATGATTTTCTATTCTTATGACTCTTGCCAAAAATGGAACTGATTTTTTCGAAATATTTTAGAGTCTAAAAACTTACATTTCAGAAATCTCAGAGAAAAGCTTTGAAATTGTCCAACAATCGAGTACGAATGGTAGAAGGTGAATGATTTTTAGTGAAAAAATCCACAGTAGAATGATTTTCTATTCTTATGACTCTTGCCAAAAATGGAACTGATTTTTTCGAAATATTTTAGAGTCTAAAAACTTACATTTCAGAAATCTCAGAGAAAAGCTTTGAAATTGTCCAACAATCGAGTACAAATGGTAGAAGGTGAATGATTTTTAGTGAAAAAATCCACAGTAGAATGATTTTCTATTCTTATGACTCTTGCCAAAAATGGAACTGATTTTTTCGAAATATTTTAGAGTCTAAAAACTTACATTTCAGAAATCTCAGAGAAAAGCTTTGAAATTGTCCAACAATCGAGTACGAATGGTAGAAGGTGAATGATTTTTAGTGAAAAAATCCACAGTAGAATGATTTTCTATTCTTATGACTCTTGCCAAAAATGGAACTGATTTTTTCGAAATATTTTAGAGTCTAAAAATTTACATTTCAAAAATCTCAGGAAAATGCATTTCAATGGTCCAACAATCGAGTACGAATGGTAGAAGGTGAATTATTTTACGTGAAAAAATCCACAGTAGAATGATTTTCTATTCTTATGACTCTTGCCAAAAATGGAACTGATTTTTTCGAAATATTTTAGAGTCTAAAAACTTACATTTCAGAAATCTCAGAGAAAAGCTTTGAAATTGTCCAACAATCGAGTACAAATGGTAGAAGGTGAATGATTTTTAGTGAAAAAATCCACAGTAGAATGATTTTCTATTCTTATGACTCTTGCCAAAAATGGAACTGATTTTTTCGAAATATTTTATAGTCTAAAAACTTACATTTCAGAAATCTCAGAGAAAAGCTTTGAAATTGTCCAACAATCGAGTACGAATGGTAGAAGGTGAATGATTTTTAGTGAAAAAATCCACAGTAGAATGATTTTCTATTCTTATGACTCTTGCCAAAAATGGAACTGATTTTTTCGAAATATTTTAGAGTCTAAAAAATTACATTTCATAAATCTCAGAGAAAAGCTTTGAAATTGTCCAACAATCGAGTACGAATGGTAGAAGGTGAATGATTTTTAGTGAAAAAATCCACAGTAGAATGATTTTCTATTCTTATGACTCTTGCCAAAAATGGAACTGATTTTTTCGAAATATTTTAGAGTCTAAAAATTTACATTTCAAAAATCTCAGGAAAATGCATTTCAATGGTCCAACAATCGAGTACGAATGGTAGAAGGTGAATTATTTTACGTGAAAAAATCCACAGTAGAATGATTTTCTATTCTTATGACTCTTGCCAAAAATGGAACTGATTTTTTCGAAATATTTTAGAGTCTAAAAATTTACATTTCAGAAATCTCAGAGAAAAGCTTTGAAATTGTCCAACAATCGAGTACGAATGGTAGAAGGTGAATGATTTTTAGTGAAAAAATCCACAGTAGAATGATTTTCTATTCTTATGACTCTTGCCAAAAATGGAACTGATTTTTTCGAAATATTTTAGAGTCTAAAAACTTACATTTCAGAAATCTCAGAGAAAAGCTTTGAAATTGTCCAACAATCGAGTACGAATGGTAGAAGGTGAATGATTTTTAGTGAAAAAATCCACAGTAGAATGATTTTCTATTCTTATGACTCTTGCCAAAAATGGAACTGATTTTTTCGAAATATTTTAGAGTCTAAAAATTTACATTTCAGAAATCTCAGAGAAAAGCTTTGAAATTGTCCAACAATCGAGTACGAATGGTAGAAGGTGAATGATTTTTAGTGAAAAAATCCACAGTAGAATGATTTTCTATTCTTATGACTCTTGCCAAAAATGGAACTGATTTTTTTCGAAATATTTTAGAGTCTAAAAACTTACATTTCAGAAATCTCAGAGAAAAGCATTTGAAATTGTCCAACAATCGAGTACGAATGGTAGAAGGTGAATGATTTTTAGTGAAAAAATCCACAGTAGAATGATTTTCTATTCTTATGACTCTTGCCAAAAATGGAACTGATTTTTTCGAAATATTTTAGAGTCTAAAAACTTACATTTCAGAAATCTCAGAGAAAAGCTTTGAAATTGTCCAACAATCGAGTACGAATGGTAGAAGGTGAATGATTTTTAGTGAAAAAATCCACAGTAGAATGATTTTCTATTCTTATGACTCTTGCCAAAAATGGAACTGATTTTTTCGAAATATTTTAGAGTCTAAAAACTTACATTTCAGAAATCTCAGAGAAAAGCTTTGAAATTGTCCAACAATCGAGTACGAATGGTAGAAGGTGAATTATTTTACGTGAAAAAATCCACAGTAGAATGATTTTCTATTCTTATGACTCTTGCCAAAAATGGAACTGATTTTTTCGAAATATTTTAGAGTCTAAAAACTTACATTTCAGAAATCTCAGAGAAAAGCTTTGAAATTGTCCAACAATCGAGTACGAATGGTAGAAGGTGAATGATTTTTAGTGAAAAAATCCACAGTAGAATGATTTTCTATTCTTATGACTCTTGCCAAAAATGGAACTGATTTTTTCGAAATATTTTAGAGTAAAAAAACTTACATTTCAGAAATCTCAGAGAAAAGCTTTGAAATTGTCCAACAATCGAGTACGAATGGTAGAAGGTGAATGATTTTTAGTGAAAAAATCCACAGTAGAATGATTTTCTATTCTTATGACTCTTGCCAAAAATGGAACTGATTTTTTCGAAATATTTTAGAGTCTAAAAACTTACATTTCAGAAATCTCAGAGAAAAGCTTTGAAATTGTCCAACAATCGAGTACGAATGGTAGAAGGTGAATGATTTTAGTGAAAAAATCCACAGTAGAATGATTTTCTATTCTTATGACTCTTGCCAAAAATGGAACTGATTTTTTCGAAATATTTTAGAGTCTAAAAATTTACATTTCAGAAATCTCAGGAAAAAGCTTTGAAATTGTCCAACAATCGAGTACGAATGGTAGAAGGTGAATGATTTTAGTGAAAAAATCCACAGTAGAATGATTTTCTATTCTTATGACTCTTGCCAAAAATGGAACTGATTTTTTCGAAATATTTTAGAGTCTAAAAACTTACATTTCAGAAATCTCAGAGAAAAGCTTTGAAATTGTCCAACAATCGAGTACGAATGGTAGAAGGTGAATGATTTTTAGTGAAAAAATCCACAGTAGAATGATTTTCTATTCTTATGACTCTTGCCAAAAATGGAACTGATTTTTTCGAAATATTTTAGAGTCTAAAAACTTACATTTCAGAAATCTCAGAGAAAAGCTTTGAAATTGTCCAACAATCGAGTACAAATGGTAGAAGGTGAATGATTTTACTTGAAAAAATCCACAGTAGAATGATTTTCTATTCTTATGGCTCTTGCCAAAAATGGAACTAATTTTTTCGAAATATTTTAGAGTCTAAAAATTTACATTTCAAAAATCTCAGGAAAATGCATTTCAATTGTCCAACAATCTAGTACGAATGGTAGAAGGTGAATTATTTTACGTGAAAAAATCCACAGTAGAATGATTTTCTTTTCTTATGACTCTTGCCAAAAATGGAACTGATTTTTTCGAAATATTTTAGAGTCTAAAAACTTACATTTCAGAAATCTCAGAGAAAAGCTTTGAAATTGTCCAACAATCGAGTACGAATGGTAGAAGGTGAATGATTTTTAGTGAAAAAATCCACAGTAGAATGATTTTCTATTCTTATGACTCTTGCCAAAAATGGAACTGATTTTTTCGAAATATTTTAGAGTCTAAAAACTTACATTTCAGAAATCTCAGAGAAAAGCTTTGAAATTGTCCAACAATCGAGTACGAATGGTAGAAGGTGAATGATTTTTAGTGAAAAAATCCACAGTAGAATGATTTTCTATTCTTATGACTCTTGCCAAAAATGGAACTGATTTTTTCGAAATATTTTAGAGTCTAAAAACTTACATTTCAGAAATCTCAGAGAAAAGCTTTGAAATTGTCCAACAATCGAGTACGAATGGTAGAAGGTGAATGATTTTTTAGTGAAAAAATCCACAGTAGAATGATTTTCTATTCTTATGACTCTTGCCAAAAATGGAACTGATTTTTTCGAAATATTTTAGAGTCTAAAAACTTACATTTCAGAAATCTCAGAGAAAAGCTTTGAAATTGTCCAACAATCGAGTACGAATGGTAGAAGGTGAATGATTTTTAGTGAAAAAATCCACAGTAGAATGATTTTTCTATTCTTATGACTCTTGCCAAAAATGGAACTGATTTTTTTTCGAAATATTTTAGAGTCTAAAAACTTACATTTCAGAAATCTCAGAGAAAAGCTTTGAAATTGTCCAACAATCGAGTACGAATGGTAGAAGGTGAATGATTTTTAGTGAAAAAATCCACAGTAGAATGATTTTCTATTCTTATGACTCTTGCCAAAAATGGAACTGATTTTTTCGAAATATTTTAGAGTCTAAAAAACTTACATTTCAGAAATCTCAGAGAAAAGCTTTGAAATTGTCCAACAATCGAGTACGAATGGTAGAAGGTGAATGATTTTTACGTGAAAAAATCCACAGTAGAATGATTTTCTATTCTTATGACTCTTGCCAAAAATGGAACTGATTTTTTCGAAATATTTTAGAGTCTAAAAACTTACATTTCAGAAATCTCAGAGAAAAGCTTTGAAATTGTCCAACAATCGAGTACGAATGGTAGAAGGTGAATGATTTTTAGTGAAAAAATCCACAGTAGAATGATTTTCTATTCTTATGACTCTTGCCAAAAATGGAACTGATTTTTTTCGAAATATTTTAGAGTCTAAAAACTTACATTTCAGAAATCTCAGAGAAAAGCTTTGAAATTGTCCAACAATCGAGTACGAATGGTAGAAGGTGAATGATTTTTAGTGAAAAAATCCACAGTAGAATGATTTTCTATTCTTATGACTCTTGCCAAAAATGGAACTGATTTTTTCGAAATATTTTAGAGTCTAAAAACTTACATTTCAGAAATCTCAGAGAAAAGCTTTGAAATTGTCCAACAATCGAGTACGAATGGTAGAAGGTGAATGATTTTTTAGTGAAAAAATCCACAGTAGAATGATTTTCTATTCTTATGACTCTTGCCAAAAATGGAACTGATTTTTTTCGAAATATTTTAGAGTCTAAAAACTTACATTTCAGAAAATCTCAGAGAAAAGCTTTGAAATTGTCCAACAATCGAGTACGAATGGTAGAAGGTGAATGATTTTTAGTGAAAAAATCCACAGTAGAATGATTTTCTATTCTTAGACTCTTGCCAAAAATGGAATTTCTGATTTTTTTTCGAAATATTTTAGCGTCTAAAAACTTACATTTCAGAAATCTCAGAGAAAAGCTTTGAAATTGTCCAACAATCGAGTACGAATGGTAGAAGGTGAATGATTTTTTAGTGAAAAAATCCACAGTAGAATGATTTTCTATTCTTATGACTCTTGCCAAAAATGGAACTGATTTTTTTCGAAATATTTTTTAGAGTCTCTAAAACTTACATTTCAGAAATCTCAGAGAAAAGCTTTGAAATTGTCCAACAATCGAGTACGAATGGTAGAAGGTGAATGATTTTTAGTGAAAAAATCCACAGTAGAATGATTTTCTATTCTTATGACTCCTTTGCCAAAAATGGAACTGATTTTTTTCGAAATATTTTAGAGTCTAAAAACTTACATTTCAGAAATCTCAGAGAAAAGCTTTTGAAATTGTCCAACAATCGAGTACGAATGGTAGAAGGTGAATGATTTTTAGTGAAAAAATCCACAGTAGAATGATTTTCTATTCTTATGACCTCTTGCCAAAAATGGAACTGATTTTTTCGAAATATTTTAGAGTCTAAAAACTTACATTTCAGAAATCTCAGAGAAACGCTTTGAAATTGTCCAACAATCGAGTACGACATGGTAGAAGCAGTGAAATGATTTTTAGTGAAAAAATCCACAGTTAGAATTGATTTTCTATTTCTTTATGACTCTTGCCAAAAATGGAACTGATTTTTTCGAAAAAATTTAGAGTCTAAAAACTTACATTTCAGAAATCTCAGAGAAAAGCTTTGAAATTGTCCAACAATCGAGTTACGAATGGTAGAAGGTGAATGATTTTTAGTGAAAAAATCCACGGTAGAATGATTTTCTATTCTTATGACTCTGCCAAAAATGGAACTGATTTTTTCGAAATATTTTAGAGTCTAAAAACTTACATTTCAGAAAATCTCAGAGAAAAGCTTTGAAATTGTCCAACAATCGAGTACGAATGGTAGAAGGTGAATGATTTTTAGTGAAAAAATCCACAGTAGAATGATTTTCTATTCTTATGACTCTTGCCAAAAATGGAACTGATTTTTTCGAAATATTTTAGAGTCTAAAAATTTACATTTCAGAAATCTCAGAGAAAATGCTTTCAATGGTCCAACAATCGAGTACGAATGGTAGAAGGTGAATGATTTTTACGTGAAAAAAATCCACAGTAGAATGATTTTCTATTCTTATGACTCTTGCCAAAAATGGAACTGATTTTTTTCGAAATATTTTAGAGTCTAAAAACTTACATTTCAAAATCTCAGGAAAATGCATTTTCAAATGTCCAACAATCGAGTACGAATGGTAGAAGGTGAATGATTTTTACGTGAAAAAATCCACAGTAGAATGATTTTCTATTCTTATGACTCTTGCCAAAAATGGAACTGATTTTTTTCGAAATATTTTAGAGTCTAAAAACTTACATTTCAGAAATCTCAGAGAAAAAGCTTTGAAATTGTCCAACAATCGAGTACGAATGGTAGAAGGTGAATGATTTTTAGTGAAAAAATCCACAGTAGAATGATTTTCTATTCTTATGACTCTTGCCAAAAATGGAACTGATTTTTTCGAAATATTTTAGAGTCTAAAAACTTACATTTCA